>PVKV010011763.1:0-69134 GCA_004027835.1 Alouatta palliata | reverse complement strand
AGATGCTGGAGAGGATGTGGAGAAATAGGAACGCTTTTACACTGTTGGTGGGAGTGTAAATTAGTTCAACCATTGTGGAAGACAGTGTGGCGATTCCTCAAGGACCTAGAAATAGAAATTCCATTTGATCCAGCAATCCCATTACTGGGTATATATCCAAAGGACTATAAATCATTCTACTATAAGGACACATGCACACAAATGTTCACTGCAGCACAGTTTACAATAGCAAAGACCTGGAACCAACCCAAATGCCCATCGATGATAGACTGGACAGGGAAAATGTGGCACATATACACCATGGAATATTATGCAGCCATCAAAAACAATGAGTTCATGTCCTTTGTAGGGACATGGATGAACCTGGAAACCATCATTCTCAGCAAACTGACACAAGAACAGAAAATCAAACACCGCATATTCTCACTCATAGGCGGGTGTTGAACAATGCGAACACATGGACACAGGGAGGGGAGCATCACACACTGGGGTCTGTCGGTGGGAAAAAGGGGAGGGACAGCAGGGGGTGGGGATTTGGGGAGGGATAGCATGGGGAGAAATGCCAGATATAGGTGATGGGGAGGAAGGCAGCAAATCACACTGCCATGTGTGTACCTATGCAACAATCTTGCATGTTCTTCACATGTACCCCCAAACCTAAAATGCAATAAAAAAAAAAAAGAAACGCTTTTGCTGAATCCCATAGTCTTTCCATTTTTGTTGTCTCAGGATATTAAAAAATTTTATTTATGACTTCTTCTTTGACATATTGATTGTTTAGGAGTGTGTTGTTTAATTTCCACACAGTTGTGAATTTTCCAGTTTTTCTATTATTGATTTATCTTTTTATACCACTGTGGTTAGAAAAGATACTTGATATGATTTAAATCTTCTTAAATTTCTTAAGACTTAGTTTGTGGTTCAACATATGATCCATCCTGGAGAATGTTCTCTGTGCACTTGAAAATAATTTGTATCTTTTGCTGTTGGATAGTGTGTTCTATATTTGTCTGTTAGATTCCTTTGGTCCATAATGTTATTCCTCACACTGTTTCCTTATTTATTTTTTTGTCTGGTTGATGTATACATTTTTCAATGGCAGTTATTAAAGTTCCCTAATATTATTGTATTGCTGTCTATTTCTCTATTCCATTCTGTTAATATTTGCTTTACATATTTAGGTGTTCCAAAATTGGGTGAATATAAAATTGTTACATCCTTTGTCATTATATAATGACCTTTTTGGTCTTGTCACAGATTTTTACTTAAAGTCTATTTTGTATGATGACAAAATGGACTTTAAGTAGCCATCTCTGCTCCTTTTTGGGTGTCATTTGGATGGAATATCTTTTTCCATCCCTTCACTTTCAGCCTATATACATCATTTCTCTCTCTCTCATCTTCTGGAACTTCCATAATTTGTATATTGGTTTGCTTCATGGTGTCCTAAAATCTCAGAAGCTTTATTCACTCTTCTTTCTTTTATTCTCCTCTGACTGGATAGTGACTTGTCTTTGAGTTCACAGATTCTTTCTTTTGTTTAATTTAGCCTGTTACTAAAGCTTTCTATTGTATTTATTTCATTTACTGTATTTTTCAGCTTCAAAATTTCTGTTTGGTTCTTTTTTTTATGATTTTTATCTCTGTTAAACTTCTCATTTTATTTATATATTGTTTTCCTTATTTCATTGAGTTGTTTATCTGTGTTTGCTTATAGCTTGCTAAACTTCCTTAAAACAATTATTGTGAATTATTTGCCAGACAGTTCATTGAGCTCCATTTCTTTAGGGTTGTTACTCGAAAATTATTATATTATTTTGGTAGTGTCATGTTTCCTTGATTTTTCTTGGGTGTTCTTTGAAATCTTTCACTGTTATCTTTGCATTAAAAGAAGCAGTCATCTCTGCCAGTCTTTACTGACTGTTTTTGGGAGAGAAAGACTTCCACCATCAGCTTGGCTAAAGACTTGGGGATCTCAGACTTTTTCTATGGGTGTATTTGCTCCATTCTCCTTGTTCCTTTTTTGAAGGGAATTCTTAGGGTTGCATGTTTTCTCTAAATTCTAAAAAGCCAGGCTGGGACTGAGAGCCTCCTGTTTATTTTTCCTAGGGTAGTGTCCTGAAGTGTTCCAGGTTAGGCACCTTTTTCCAACCTAGCAGAGTCAAGCCTGTCTGTGTGAACACATGCACAATCTTCAGAGGCTCATAAGCACCATCAGTTAGTGTACACACAAAGGGTGCCAGCTATAGGGGAAGGGGGAATATGCAGAGTGCTGGAAGCATGGATGGGCTAGCTTGCAGCGGGTCTTTAGGTGATGTGTCCTGTGAGATTTTTAAATGAGCCTCTTCATGAAGTCTCTCAGGTAGTTAAGAGTCTACCTAAGAGATTGTTGAGTTCTGCACCCTTGTTTCTGTGAGCCCGTGCTCCTTTTCACTCCTCCTAGCTGTCTACAGAGTATTTAGCTGTGTTTATCCCCTCAGTGTTCTGGGTGGGGTGAGAAATAAGTGGGTTTCTTGGGCAATGTCCCACATGGCTGGGGAAGCCAGGCACTGTCTCACTTTCCCCTATAAGAAAATCTGTAGGCCAAGGGGATCTCTCTTATATATATTATCTATAGATGAAATAAATTGGTTATCTTCTCAGGATATGTTTTTCAAGGAATAAAATATTTGAAATAATAAATTTTTGATACATTTTTAAAATGTAAATGTATAAAATACATGATAAATTTTAGATACATTTTTCTTCAACTTGATTGAAGCCAAAAGTTAATAATCTAATGATTGATATTTTCCTATAAAAAAAATATATATATACTTCAAAATCATGATGTGTAGATATATACTTCAAAATCATGATGATTTAAAACCATTCAGCAAATTTCATATTTCACATTTGGGAAATTCTTTAAGTTGTCCATTACTCCTCTCTATATCTTATTTCTTTGTTTCTTGGGGAAATGGGGAAAAAAAAACCAGACCTTATCCAATATAATTTGAAACTTTGTCCTCAAGATAACTTGAAACTTCATGAACTTATCTGAATTTTACACTTTGAAAATAAATTTTGATTATAATATCCATTACTTATTTTCATGAGTTTCAAATGATGCCACTAGCCTGCCTTGAAACTGTCATGGATCCATTCAATAAGTATACATCAATAGCCCTTAAGAAGCTTTTGTAATATAATAGGAGAAAAAACAGTAAAAAGTATGTCTTCATTCAATTTTGTCCTTAGGAGGAGTGAAGGATATATACCAAAAAAAGGAATGAATATATTAGAAGATACTTGTTTTGAAGAAAAAATAAGAGGAAGATAAAGAGAAAGGCAGTAGAATGGGGAGGGAGTGGGATAGCAACTTTATATAAGGAAGTCAGAGGGGGCCTCACTGGAAAGTGACATTAATGCAGACTTGGAGAAGACAAGACAGTGATATGCATATATGTCTTTACAAGGGCAATTATGGGCAAAAGAAACAGCAGAGGCAAAATTCCTCAGACAAAAATGGTATGTTCTAAGAACGCCAAAGAGGCCGATGCAGCTGGAGAGAAGCAAGCAAAGGGGAGAGTGATCCGAGATGAAGCCAAAGAGGTGGGAACCTGCAGACCATTGTATAGTCTTTAGCTTTTCCTCTAAGTCATGTGGGGAGCCATTGAAGGGCTTTGAGCAGAGGACTTATATGATGCTCTGATGTTAACAGGATCTTTTTGTCCGTTACAGTGTGGAGAATAGACCTTAAGGGACAAGGTAGAAGCAGGGAGGTAGTAAATAAGCTATTTTAACAGTCTTTGGGAGACATGATGCCATTCCATATTGGTGCCAAGTGGGCACTGATTGTTGGAGAGGATGACAAACTTAGTTTTTCACACCACAGCATTAGGGACAGCGGGATGTTGATGACGTGGAAGGCTATGCATGTGTGGGGACAGAGGGCACATGAAATATCTTTATACCTTCCTCTCAATTTTTCTGTGAAACTAAAACTACTGTAAAAAAAAAAAAAACTTAAATAAAATGAGAAACCACAACCAATCATGGCTTAACTACTGAATTACTCAAGAACAGACTATTTATATACAAAAAAATGTATTTGTGGACAAGCATCTGGGTAACGAATGTTTTCATGTGATGGACAAATCACTAGTGGGGAAACAATGATGTTATTATAATAATGTTTTTATTTTAATTATACCACAGCATTTGTTGTTTCTCTTTGTTTTAATTCTCCATCTTGTTGAAAAACTTGCTGCTTTTCTTTTTTTTAAGTCTCCAAAAACATATACAGGATCAAGACAGAGTCAACAATAAAGAAAGCAGATTTCGTATGCTTTTGGAAGTTTCTTCACATTTCTAAAGGTTTTGTTTTTCTTTACAGAAAATGTCCAAGAGGAAGAGAGGTACATGCTACCCTACTTGTCTTCAAACCCACCCCTGACACTTAGTTATCTCACAGTGTAGCTTCATGTTGTGATATTGAGTCCGGAACTTGAAAGCATCTGCTTTGCTGCTTTTCTATAACCCCTAACTAATTTATCCTTTGGTTTCACATTTGATCAATCTAATCACATGGATGAGAACTAATTCCCAAAGCATCTGATCCTTGCTGTCTCAGGGGATATTTAACTTTGAAAAGAGCACTCCAGAACAATGATTCTCAAGGAGAGGTGCACTTTTGTGCCCCAGGGGACATGAGGCAATGTGTACAGACATTTTTTGTGGTCACTTTTGTGGAGAAGGGTACTTCTGGTACCTAGTGGCTAAGAATGCTGCTAAACACCCACAGTGCACAGGATAGCTCCCATCTACATAGATTATCTAGTTCCAAATATCAATAGTAGTTAAGTGTCAAAAACTTCTCTAGAACAACAGTTTAGAATGGAGTGTCTAGCATTCTAAGCAGGCAGAACTTTTACCACTTTGAAGAAATCAACCTGTAAAGATTGGTCTTCTTAACCTAGGCAAAACCATTCAGGACATAGGCATAGGAAAGGAATTCACGACTAAAACACCAAAAGCATTGGCAACAAAAACCAAAATAGACAAATGGGTCCTAATTAAACTCCAGAGTTTCTGTACAGCAAAAGATCATTAGAGTGAAACAATCATTAGAGTGAATAGGCAACCAACAGAATGGGAAAAAAATTTTGCAATCTATCCATCTGACAAAGCGTTAATATCTAGAATCTACAAAGAACTAAAACAGATTTATAAGAAAAAACAGACCCATCCAAAAGTAGGAGAAGGATATGAACAGACCCTTTTCAAAAGAAGACATACATGAGGCCAAGAAACATGTCAAAAAATGCTCATCACCACTGATTATTAGAGAAATGCAAATCAAAACCACATTGAGATACCACCTCACACCAGTTAGAATGGCGGTCATTAAAAAATCTAGAGACAACAGATGCTGGAGAGGATGTGGAGAAACAGGAACACTTTTACACTGTTGGTGAGAGTGTAAACTAGTTCAACCATTGTGGAAGACAATGTTGTGCTTCCTCAAGCATCTAGAAATAGAAATTCCTTTTGATCCAGCATCCCACTACTGGGTATATACCCAAAGGATTATAAATCATTCTATTATAAAGACACATGCACATGTATGTTCATAGTGGCACTGTTTACAATAGCAAAGACCTGGAACCAACCCAAATGCCCATTGACGATAGACTGGACAAGGACAATGTGGCACATATACACCATGGAATATTGTGCAGCCATAAAAAATGATGAGTTCATGTCCTTTGTAGGGACATGGACGAATCTAGAAACCATTATTCTCAGCAAACTGACAGAAGAGAAAAACACTGCATGTTCTCACTCATAGGTGGGTGTTGAACAACGGGAACACATGGACACAGGGAAGGGATCATCACACACTGGAATCTGTTGTAGGGGGCAAGGGAGGGACCGTGGGGGGTGTGGAGAGGTCGGGGAGAGATAACATGAGGAGAAATGCCAGACGTAGGTGACGAGGGAATGGAGGCAGCAAACCACATTGCCCTGTGTGTACCTATGCAACAATCCTGCATGATCTGCACATGTACTCCAGAACCTAAAGTACAATTAAAAAAAAAAAAAAAAGATTGCTCTTCTTAGGGCTAGAGACAGTTAAAGCTGCTACATAATGGGCTTTTCCAAAGAGTAATTTAAGCAGCAGTTCAGCTCCTGTCATAGTATATTATAGAAATCGCTTTGGGGCTTAAGGAATCACAAAGAGCTATAAAAGCATCTTCAATAAGATATTAACAAGATTTCACACATTGTAATTGAGGGATAAGAGGGTAACAACATTGCTTCCCAGATTTAAGGGAATATTTTTCTGCTTATTCAATTAATTTCTTTTGTAGGCTGAAAGATGGTGGTGAATGTCCATCCTGTATTGAGGATTTAAGCTCCATTGCACAATGAAGAAAATCCAGAAATTACAGTGTATCCTTCTTTTCATTCCAGTTGATCAAACACACATCTGAAGACTACAAATTACATTAACAATGACAAAATATCAGGAACAATTCTTCAAAGGCTATTTATCAAATTTGTAAATGTGTTAGGGAAGTCCAGGGAATTTTCTCTCATTACTTTATTCCGTTAATTCTCAGCTACACATATTTTCACTTTTTAACCTTTCTGAAACAAGGTTTATCTTGCAATGCAATGTAATCACACAATCACTGTCAACCTATAGTTATGTGAAAATCGTTTGATAAGCTAAAGAAAATATCAGCATCAGTGCATCCTACATATAATAAAATAATGGGGAATCACCTAAATATCTGCTTACAGGGGTGTGGCCAATATCTTCTAGTGACAGTGAGACTCATACTGAATGGAAGGTCCAGACCCTGTAACTTGTATTTTGAAAGATTCTTTATAGGTAGTAATTTACACAATCCATTCGTAAATTATTCTAGAAATAGTATGCAAGCAATTAGGATATGGAAAGTACTCAGGCCCCTGAGACATTAAAAGCCAAATTACAATAACAGAATCTTCTCTCAGGATACCTTTGCAATCTGAGCACATTAAGCTCGTTCCTTCCACTGAATCCCCTTTGAACTTATCTTAAATGCACTAACGTTATCCCCTGATATACTGGACTGTTTCTGGACCCTGAAAGCACAGGCTAGATACACACCACAGCACCTATCACTATTCCCATTTCCATAAAGTGGAGAGCAACACAAGCAAGAGATAGGGCAAAACAGCAATTAGAGGCAACTTCCTATAATAATTTCCAGGGTTTGAATTTTTTAGTTAGAAATAGCCATGAAAAGATATAGCTCTCAATGTTCAAGTGATAAAATCCACTTCCTGAACATGCTGCATAAACTTCAAATTTTCCTGCCAAAACATCCTGCTACATATAGGAAATGTCACCTAATTTACAAATCGGCACACCTTTTATCAGGAGTTGGGGCAGTGATATGAACATTTTTATGGGGTCCTTTCTAGGAAATAATCTTCTTGGGGTAGACCAGATGCAGACCAAGACAAATAGACCTGAAACTGGGATAAAAATTGGAATTGGGTATTAGTCAGTTCTGGAATTGGGGGAAATCGTCACTACTACGCAGTGACAGGCAGCTGGTGCTCTGGTTCTGGGGTAGGAGTAAAATTATTTTCTCCACTTGAGGAGGAAGAGGGGAGATTCTCTCTCTTTGAAATGCCCTAAGCCTCAACTATTGGTGGTCTAGCAGGGATATCAACTACATTAGTGTCTCTGCAAAGGCGCCTTCTCATAAAGCAAGTCACGGAGATTAAAGAAATATTTTACAACTGCGGTGGTTAAAGTGATCTCTTTACAAATGTTTCCCTGGCTTTATCATGAAGCATCAAGACAGAGCCCAGCACAGATAGACTTTTCAGTATTTGCATCTACTGTCCAAAAGCCACATGAAATGCTATTTTGCATTACATTTTTGCCTCCTGCCCCTGTACAATTTATGTGACTGAGGAATTAAGATCATCTAGACAGTGTTGACGAAATGATAAATATTCAAAAATTAAACAAATTTAATTTTGATAAAACTTCAATGTTTTCATGTAGTAAGGTTTCAGTATTGAAGTTTTCATCTATCTGGTCACTTGTCAAAAGGCTTCTGTCTAATAATACATACTGAACTACCCTATAGTACTTGCACTGCGATGTGGAGCCAAAGAAACGTAACAGAATAACTGCTGACAAAGGCCAACAATTTAAAAAATTAATTACAAACAAAAGAAACCACACACAGAACTAGCTCAAGATGTTTCTCTAATTAAAGCTTTTATACCAGTTTCATAATGTCAACTGTTCAGGTATATATATCTTGTTTATATTTCTGAATTTTTTTTTGGTTTTTCCAAATTGCAGTCAAGTTCTAAATCACAGAATTATAGACTTTTCAAACAGAAAGTTAATGTCCAATTGAATAGTAGTGATAACTAAAATAAGAAAAGTGGCAAGTGATCCTTATATTCATGTTTACAACTCTGGGAGAAATTCTGGAAAACTCAAGACATAAAGTGAATGAGGATTTGTTGTTTCTTAGCAATCATTTTTATGATAAAAATCATATAGTTTTAGAGTTGGGTAGGTCTGTTGGTATCATCTAGTTTAAACTTTCACCAGATACACAAATCTACATGGCCTTGATTAACAGCAACTGTCCAGATTTTATTTATATGCCTCGAATCTCCTATATGTCTCTCTGCTGATTACCTTGCATTATACTTCATAGAAATAAGTAGATATGAGGCAGTAAACGCCCCATCTTCCTATGATAAACTATATCAACCTAGTCGCACAGTTTCCATTAATGTATTAGTAAATGTATAACAGTAGTCCAAAAAATGAATAAATAATAGCCTTTATTTCTATCATTTGCCAATTTCAATGGCATAAATACTAACTTCAGGAGACCAACATGAAGCCTCTGAAAGTAGACTTAGGAAGAGACGCACACAACCTGTTCTCAGGAGCAAACAGTTCTTCTGTTATTATGATCAAGTTGTTCATAAAGGACAATTTTTCAATGGTATTTGGATCCAGTCTCTTAATTTTCTAAAAACTTCATTCCTTATTAAACATTCCCTCTCACTAAATCATCAATTTTTCCATTTTTGGAGGACTTTTTTCTACCAGCATCTAACAAGCCAAGTATGATCATAGCATTCTTTTTCAATTCTCTCAATAGCACTTACCATTTCATATATTTTTTTACATGTTCAGAGTTTTAATTGTGTTTATATTCTGTCTCCCTCAATTAGAATGGAAGCCTCACAAGTGCAGAAGCCTTGTCTATCTTATTCCAACTCTTTTCTCCAGAACTTATAATAGTTCTAGGCACACAGCACATACTTATCAAATAGTTGCTGATTTATGAAAATAATAGGGAACTTTATAGAACAGCCTTTTATCTTTGACAACACTTACTGTTAGAAATTTCTTTTTTATGTTGGTTGGGATGAATCTCTTCTTAATTCTACCCACTGGCCTTAAACATTCCCTGGGTCTTAAGACAAATGAATAGATTTTGATTCATCTAGAGTATGAAAAATAATAGTGTGTGCCTGGGTCATCAAAATACTTGAGGGAATCATATCAGTTTGAAACTAATACAGTAATGTTTAATGATTTTTACATTATACAGTCTTATAAAATATACCACATTAATTTAAATTGATGTTTATTGGTAAATGTTCTGACAATGTTTAGAAAAGGTTCAGAAAAACCTTATTACTTGTTCCTTGGTTATAAAGTCTTGGTTAATGAATAATTAGATATTTGTCCCAATTTAATAAATTATATATTTTACATTAGAAACTAAATTTATCTGATAACATTTCTATGGATTCCAAGCAGATGCAATAGACGACTACTTAAATCAGCAAGGTGATCCCCGCTCCCTCTGTGCTGTGGGGACACGCCGCCAGTGTCTTTCACCACTGATAACGTCCCTTTCAGGCTGTCCTGCAGGCTTCCCTTCCCCAGAACACCCCTTGAATGGTAGCGACGTTTAAGGTTTCTTTCCTGGGACTGTTACTTTTCTCTTTCTGTATGTTCTCCCCTGTTGAACTCAGTCAGTCTTGAGGATTCAATGATCAAAAGGTTGACAATTCCCTAGATCTTATTCTTCAGCTCAAATATTTCTTTAGCTTTAAAATTTGCAAACTTAACTGTCCACCAGACATTTATATCCCCTGGGTATCTCAAAGGAACTGCTCTCAAACTGGATACATCTTTCTGCACTCCCCGGTAAGCACACTTCCATTTCCCAATGTTTCCATCTCAGAGAATGGTAATATACTTAACCAATTGAAAAACCATTTTTCCCCCTATAATGGCCCTTTATTATACTCTTTTAGAGTTGCCTCTTTCCTGATCACTAAATGGTGAGCTCTGTCTTCCTCACTGTGGCATCTATAGCTCTAACAACTGTGCATAACAAATAGAGTTCTCAGTATTTGTTGAATACCATTATTTCTCTAGTTAGACAAAAAAAATCTATTCATCCTTTTGAGGTTCCATCTCTCCCCCAAATCCAGACACTAAATATATTAGGCAAGTGTCAAAATTGAGTATTTATTAAGTGAATATGGTCCAATTTGGTATTGATTATACACTATAATCACTTTTCCTTTGCCTCACCAACAATTAGGTGTAGGACAGCTAATCCTAAGTATAAGTCACAACTTTCAAATATGCCAATTCAATGCCTGAATGCCTCGTCATTGTTGTCATTTTTGGTACCTTTTTCTTTCCAATTACATGGTTGAAGCATATGATACAGTAAGTGTAATTCTTCTTCATTAATATCATAGTGGTTTAAATTTAGATTCCTTAGAGTTTTCAGGAAAATGCATGTAAAAGAGGATTGAAAAAGTTGTTAATACTTTGTAAAAAAATAATTCAACTCTACTAAGTACAATTCTAAGAGAAAAAAAGGTCCTGAAAATTTCTCTTTTCAACAATGAGCATTACATCTAAATTTTCTGTGGTTACTTTGCTTGTTTTTGTTCTTTGTCATAAAGTTTCCATGGATCTACTGTGATTAGATCCAAGTGTTGAAACAGAAGGAACAAAAGAATGATTACTTTCTCAGAAGTGGAACTGAGCTCTACTAGAACTTGGGAGAGTGGGAGGGCACTATCTAAATAGGGAAATTATGGGCAGGAGGAAGATTACAAAGTGGTTTTCAGTTTGAAGACTTCAACTGTCTTAGAAAGGCCAACATTCTGTCATCACATAAATCTGGAAGATGTCTATGGGATAGGAAGAGGACGTCCCATCTGAGTCCACTAGACTGATACCTAAACAGACAGTGAGACTATCGCTGTCATCAGGAGAAGAGGAGTTCCAGAGGGGCTGATCCAACATATGGAACACCTTGAAACTTTCTAAATTTACAACATTTTTACATGGATAAAATTGCTAGTGGTGTGTGTGTGCATGGATATTTCTCTACTGAGCATTTTCATTAGTTTGCTGACATTTGATCAGACATGTAAAAGTCTTTTGACTAACTCACAGGCCTACATTGTCAATTTCTACAAGTACTAGATAATATGAAATCAGTACTAATAACAGCTGTGACAGAATTTAATAAAGCATATGAATAACATTTGTAATTTTCACAGGCTAATTTACACATATGTATAACTGAGAAATGAATTTGGAAGATGTTGGCCTCCCATCTGTCCACACAGATAAAGATAGGAAAAAAATGATTTATAAACTGTCAATGAACAATTTTAAATGAATTCTCATGTTCCATCTGAAAGTAAATTTCCAATGCCCTAAATATACTTTCTGAGCTCCCTTGTTATGGTTATTATTTCCATGTGACTCCATAATTTCCACGTACATGTTACAACATGTTGGTTTTCAGGCTCTAAATTGTTAATTTGTAAGTTTGAATGATAAAATTTAGTCAGTGTTATTTGTGGTTGATTTGCATAAGGTCAAATGCTCAGGATCTTTCTTCAGGTTTACTTTTTTTCTGAACTCTTGAATGCTCACCTCCTTCACTGAATTAATTTCTGCTCTTCTGAGCTACATTATCAAATTGCAGTACACATGCCAGCCCTAGAGTTGTGTGTTATTTAAGCTGAGATTCTAGATTACAGAGGTAGGCAGTCTTGTTAATCTTCCTGCTTGTTTCAAGCTCCAACTTAAAAACATATGTAGCCAATAACGTGTGCTGCATTCAAATGGAATTTGTACATCTCATTAAGTATAGTAAAAAAAAAAATTAAGATTAAGCAGGTGAGAAGAATAAGATATTAGTATAAATCTCTAAGAAGAAGTGTAGTTCCATATTTATATGATGGAATATTGTTATAGAGAATATTAATCAATTCCCTTTACCTCCCCTTTATTCATGGAATTTGTTCATTAATTCTCTTATGTGGGCCTTCATTATCCTCCCCGGATAATTAAAGGCACTAACTACTGATTTAGTAGGTAGTTACCTGGAGTAGAGGGAATATAAAAGGCATTATTACAGGATCTGAGCGTCAAAAGTTACAGTCTAAATTTAAGTGGAAAAAGAAAAAAAGAGGCTGGGTATTGTGGCTCATGTCTGTAATCCCAGCATTTGGGGAGGTTGAGGTAGGAGGATTTCTTGAAGCTGGGAGTTTGAGACCAGCCTAGGCAACAAAGCAAGATCCTGTCTCTACAAAAAAATTAAAAAAATTAATCGGGCAGCTGAGCACGGTGGCTCATGCCTGTAATCCCAGCACTTTGGGAGGCCAAGGCAGGCAGATCACGAGGTCAAGAGATTGAGACAATTTTGGCCAACATGGTGAAACCCCACCTCTACTAAAAATAAAAAAATTAGCTGGGCATGGTGGCGTGTATCTGTAGTCCCAGCTACTTGGGAGGCTGAGGAAGATTTGTTTGAAGCTGGGAGGTAGAGGTTGCAGTGAGCTGAGATCATGCCACTGTACTCCAGCCTAGCAATAGAGCAAGACTCCGTCTCAAAAAAAAAAAAAAAAAAAAAAAAAAAAAAATTAATCGGGCTTGGTGGTGCACCCTTGTTATCCCAACTACTTGGGAGGCTGAGGCAAGGGGATCCTTTGATCCCAAGAGGCTGCAGTGAACTACGATTGAACAACTGTACTCCAGCCTGAATGACAGAGTGAGACCCTGTCTCAAAAAAAAAAAAAAAAAAAAAAAAGGAAGAAAGAAAACAAGAGAGAACATTCTGATGCAGACTTTCAGAGTAAGTTTTTAGCTCCCCCTTCTCACTTCTCACTCATTCCTAGGCTGGGAGAGGTGGGGAGCAGAAAGCCTGGAATAGATTTCACAGAGTAAGATCTGAGAGATCAACCTGCACAGTCAGTACCACAACTTGCCTACACAGCAGAAGTTGGTAACGAGGAGTTAGTTTCTTCTTTAGTTCTACCCAATGAGAGACTAATAGTAGACAGTATTATTATCATACGTATTCTAAATGTCTTGCAGTCTAAGTATGTTATGAGTATTAGCTCATTTAATCTTCACATAATCCAGTAAGCTCTCTTATTATTTCCACTTTCTGGAAGAGAAAACGGAGGCACAAAAAGTGATATACCCAAAATGTAATAAGCACTCAAGCCAGGATGTCAACCAGCCAACCTGACCCCAGAGGCCACACATTAACCACTACTCTTTTCAGGATGGTCCATTCAGGTAGCCAGCTTGTCATCTCCCGTTTCTTGTCTAGCTGGAGTCACATCCAAGACTTTGCATACCGACCCCACAGATCTACTCTGTATAGGTAACTTAAGCAGCTCAGAATAGTCACTCATAAGACTAAAGAATGCATGGTGGGATCTTGGGTGGCTGCTGGTGATGAACTGAGTAAGGGGAGTGTAAATGGAGCCAACAGGTGAACTCCCACCAGGGCACTGGCAGTGGTGTCACATATATAGGCATCTTTTAGCTACTGAGGTGGTTTTGATACTTTAATTCCTGTGGTGTTAAGAAGACTCAAGCATAGACCCTTAACGCTAGGTGCAGGTACTACTCAGCAAATGGGGAAGCCTATTAGAAGCATGAGCCTGCAATACTCCTGTAAATATCATGGTGAAGAAATGCAGTGTATAGGAAGGGAAGTTGAGCCTGTTGACCTCTAAAGCCTTTCATTTTGGAAGCCTTGATAATTCCATGATTTCAGAGAGAGATTGCTGCTCTTTCTGCAATTCCTATCTTTTAATGCTGGCAGCTCAAACAGGTTCTCGGATGCTTGGAGTGAAGCTACTTATTAAAAAATAATTAACAGTGAGATCATCATAAGCAAGGCTGAGTTTTAACAAAAGAACTCATGGAATTTTCAGGGTTTTAAAACTGCTATATATAAGTCTGAAGACTAAAATTAGCAACAATGAATAGGAAATAAAGCACTGTGATTAATGTCCATATTGACCACAATTGAGTAGCTGCCTGCTGTTTTGAATCCTAATTTCTTCAGACCTTTTTGTACTAAATATTGTTTAGGTGATAAATCAACAATCGCTACACAAATTAAATGACTACATTTCATTTTTTGAAGCACAGGAGAAAAGTCTTCTTTATATGCTTTTACTATCATTCAAATTTAACATATATACATATTTTTACAAATCCCATTTGTAGATAGATATTCCCTTCAATAAATGAGAAAGCTATTCTCCACAAATACTTAGCATGTCTAGGCACTCAGCTATTAATAGGTGAGGTGGTTTTTCTTTAACACGTAAGACACACATGTATGTGCATACATAGGTACACATCCACATAAATATATAAACTTCATTTTTCTTATGACATGACTTTTTAAGTTAAAAGATGCATGAAAATGTGGTATGAAGTGATGAAAAGAAAGGCATACAGAATTTTTAATATTTATATGTTAGCATACTTACTACATGCAAAAACTACCAGAGTCACCGGGGACAAGGATGAATGAGACACGGGTCTGGCCCGAAAGAGTGTCTATTATAGAGGTGACAGGAAGTGGGAGACGTGAGGTACACAAATATATCACTAATATCTAATAACGACATCATAAGGCATACCACATTTAAGCAGAAATAAATCATTTAAAAGGAATCTGTAAGGCAGGCATCTTGATTTCACACCAGACTCTTAACAACAAAAGATACGTTGGAACTTTAAGAAGACCACTGAGGAATTCCTTTGTGATGAATGAACACACACTTAAGAATAAAAGCTGCTATTTATCGAATGTCTACTTTACATTCGTTTTCTCTAATTCTCACAATGTTGTAAGCCTGTTTTACAGATGAAACATCTAAGTTTCAGAGAGGGTCAGTGAGCTACATAATGTCACAGTGGGATAGTGGCAGAGCAAGAATTCAGTTCTAGGGCAGGCCACAATTCCACACCACTAAAACAAGAACAAGCTTGTCTGGCTTTGGCTCTGCTGGTCATCTTTTCTGTAGACATGACCACTCTTTTCCCACGCTGTCTGTTCGGGATTGGCTGCTTTCTCCTTTCTGTGCTCTTAGCTGTTGGTAGATTATCTCACTCTTGGCTGTTGAGATTGTGCTGGGTACAGCCTCTGTCAATGGCTTCAAGGTTTTGCTTCCCCCCAATATGTTCAGCAAAATGCTGGCTTCCTGCTTTCCTTGTTAACCCCTGGGGTGGCTCTTGTGTGTTTGGTTGACCCTGCAGTCTTCTGTCTATTGTAAGCATTCAGAATTCTCTGCTTGATCAGTGGCGTGGGGTGTGCTGGGGCAAAGGGAAGGGATTTTTCTACTCCCTTTGGCAGGAAGAATTGATTCTTTGTCAGGGTTAGAGTTGCCAACAGATGCCCCTTTGTAAGGTGTCATGATACTTCCTGGGTAACACCATTAAATGTTTCCCGGGGAGCAGAACTCTAGGGTCGTTGCTGAATTACTATTTAACTTCCACGGGTATGTGAGCCTTCAACTGCCATTCAACTGTACTATTGAACTCTGCACGTGGTAAAACTAAGATTCTCATGAACTGAGTCTTTGATAAAAGGAATCATGGGCTGAATCTTTGACAGAACATGTCTGTTTTGTTCAACATTGTATACTCAAAGTCCAACATAATGCATACGTCGCACATAGTAGGAGTTCAATAGAAGTTTATTGAATGAACGGACTTGGAGAAGAAGCAGCTGGCTATGTGTTGTTATCTCAGCATTTATCTCTTTTTTCCTCTGAATGAAGAAATGTAACTATGTTGACTGCACAGGTTAAAAGATAATTTAGTGATTCAGATTATAAGAGGTAATGAATACATAGGAAAAGTAATGAAGATGTAAGTTATCAGAAGACAGTTTTGGGGTGTGGGTAGTACTGTCTGGACTAAACTCTATCTATTCTTAGAGTGACTAATAATCACAAGTAAACTGTCTACTTTTCTCTCTCATGCACACACACTCTTTCTGCTCTTCCAGGAATGTATCTGGATATGCATACAAAGGTGCTATAGAATTTCTAGGGGAGGCAACATGAGAAGGACTGGAGCAATTGTATTCTGAGCTCCCTAACAAAAGTTCATTGCATAAATACTGAATACTTTTTTCACCGAGAATCTCAGGACAAGTTACCTTTCTATAAAAAAACAGGTTTAGAAAAGGCTTTGAAAGGTCAAATCTAACATCTGTTTCCCTAAGAATTTTGTTTTAAAGCATGGGTAACATATAATTAAGGGGCATTTATTCTATAAAAGGAAGAAATACTCTTTTGTCTCATTTGGTTTGTTTTGGTGAAGAAATTGCCTTACTTCTGTTAGCATATTTCCATTTAGATTTACTTTCAGAGGGGAAGCATCTCTTCTTTGAACTTCAGCTTTATCTAATGTTTGAAGATGAAAGAAAAAATAAAGTGTGATGAAGAACAGCAAGGGATCCTGAAAGTACAGAAGTTACCAAATTTGTTTAAGGAGAAATACAAAATCTAAGCTGACCTATAACAAGTAAAGAGATTCAGTCAATAATCAAAAACCTCCAAGCAAAGAAAAGCTCCTGACCAGATGGTTTCACTGATGAATTCTACCATTTAAAGAACAGGTAATACTAATCATTCTCATCAAAAAATGAGGAAACAGTTTCTAACTCATTCTATGAAATGAACATTATCTTGATACCAGAGCCAGATAAAGACATCACAAAAAGGGAAAACTATAGACAAATATGCTGTATGCATAAAGACATAAAAATTCTCAACATTTTGTCCTTGAAAAAGAAAGTGGTTCAACAAAACAAAATCAATCAATGCAATATATCACATTAGTAAAATGAAGAGGGGAAAAAACATAGTCATCTTAATTGGTGCAGAAAAAATATTTGACAAAATCTAATACTACTTCATGATAAAATCACTTAACAGAGTAGATATAGAAGGTAATTTCTTCAACCAGATAAAGGACATTTATGAAAAAGCTAGTGCTAACATCATATACAGTGGTAAAAAAAAAAAATTAAAACTTTCCCCCTAAGTTCAGGAACAAGTCAAGGATGCCCATATTCATTACATCTATTCTAAAGTGTATTGTAAATTCTAGCAAGACCAATTAGGCAAGTAAAGAAATAAAAGACATTCAAACTAAAAGGAAGAGGAAAGAATAGTTGCTGATGAAATGATCTTATCTACAGAAAGCCCTAAAGAATCCACAGTAAAGAAACAAAAAATAATTTAAGCTAATAAGCAAATTTGGTAAAGTTGTAGGATACAAGATCAACATACAAAAACAATTTTATTTCAATACAAAAGCAATAATAAATCAAAAAATCAAATTAAGAAAACCATGCTAGTGTAACATACCCATATAATGAAATATTATTCAGTCACTAAAAAAGAAAAAAATTACTGACACATCCACTGCTGTGGGTAGCCCTTGAAAACATGCTGTTAAGTAAAAGAGCCCAGACACAAAGGTCTGTATTGTATAATTCAATTTATATGAAATATATAGAATTTATAAATTGTTAGAGACAGAAATCAGATTATGTTTGTTTGGGGGTAGGGAAAGGAGGGAAATGTGAAGAGACCATTCAGTGGATACTGGGTTTCCTTTGGGGGTGACAAAAATGTTTTAAAACTTTAAGGTAGCGATGATTGCACAACATTGCAAATGTACTAAATTATACGCTTTAAAATGGTTAACTTTATATGAATTTTGTCTCGATAAAAATAAAAACAAGAGAAGAAGGAAATTCTGTGTTACATTTGTTATGTATGAATTAGAGTGAATGCAAATGAAAAATGCCAAGCTTTATCTCTGAAAAATTGATGAATATTAAAAAGTAAACATTTTTTAATGCTCAAAAATTTTTTAAAAATGAAAAGTAAGGAATTATATGTGGATCAGGTAGGGGTGGTAAAGCTGTGTGGATAAAAATGAAAATCTTTTCTACAGGCTCCGTAAGTCAATCAGAAAACATTATTTATTGCTACTATGTTCACGGCATGATACTATGTAGTTTCAATAACTGAAAGGCTATACAATCTACTGTCATCGCCTTTTCCTCTCATGCACAGGCAGAAGCCAATGCGATTGACCTAGGAAGAATATTCTGAATCTGACTCAGGCAGGAAGGTGAGTTAATGGGGGTTAAAAGGAATAATAAAGGGGAAAACCAAACTGAAAGCCAGGGAACACATCCAGTAGTCAATCGAATGGGGGAAAAACAGAAGTATGAGGCAAAGCAATTAAACAGGGGCTACCAGATGAAATAGTTCCCATAAAAGAGGATGAGTTGGTGGCATATGGAAAAATATAGATAATGTAATTAAAGGCATTTATAGAGCAGCTGTGGCCTTTGATGGCTAAACAAAATGCCACTAAAAGCACCCACTTAGCTTGAAAAACAAACACACACAAAGTAGAAAATAATTTGGTGTTAAGTCGTACTTAATTTTATCTGAACACAAGAGAAATCTATATATTAGTGTGGAGCAGAGATGGATAAGAATATTTCATATGGCAAATTAAATTTATATTGTACCCTAA
Organism: Alouatta palliata; assembly: GCA_004027835.1. Taxonomy (NCBI): domain Eukaryota; kingdom Metazoa; phylum Chordata; class Mammalia; order Primates; family Atelidae; genus Alouatta; species Alouatta palliata. The sequence goes on along the minus strand of PVKV010011763.1, from coordinate 50,173 downwards.
GAAATGGGTAGGAATTCAACACAGATGGGGTGAGTAGAGACATTTCTTGTAAGTAAGGAGCATAACAAGATGGACACGGGAAGGGGGATATATGAGACAGCAAGGCCTTTGTTTAGTGTAATAGTTTATGTTGCACAGAAAAAAAAAATCGAATTGGATAAGAATCTTGGGACCAGATCAATGAAATTCTTAAACACCTGCATGCAGAGTTTGGACATTATCCTTCATGCTTTGAGCAAGGGTATAATATGATAAAAGCAGAATTTTAGATCAATTTAATGGTATTTATAATGAGCTGAAAATTTGAGACAGCATAATAGGGAGATGACTGGTTAGGGGGTTTTTATGGTAATCCAGGTAAGATTATCATGAGGCTAGGATGATTACACTTAAATTGAAAGAAAAGATTATATAAGCATAAAATTTAGTGGCAGATTAATTAAAGGAATGAATTCAAGTTGAAAAATTTATCGTGATGCAAAGGTTTTTAAGGTAAGAAACTAAAAGGAGAGTAGATAATTGTACATTGCAGGATAATTTAAAGAGTAATTGGGTTGTTTGTCGCTCAAAGGATAAATACTTGAGGGGATGGAAACCCCGTTCTTCATGGTATGCTTATGTCACATTGCATGCCTGTATCAAAATATCTCATGTGCCCCATAAATACATACACCATGTACCCACAAAATTAAAATAAATAAATAAAATAAAAGGAGAGCAGAAACACTATAAAAGATGGAATGACTGGGAAGAACTAGATTTGCTGTATGAACAATGAGTCCATTTGGACACTCTGAGTTTCAGAGCCCAGACGCATATCATAACGATTTCCTCTAGGGAAGATACCCAGAACATGAAGTAGAGAGAGGATACAGGTCATAAAATACAGATTTGAAAGCCATTGTTTGACCACCTCTAGTACTCTTCCGAAGGGTTTCAATGTTAAGGATATTTTGGAAAAAGGACTTAGCATATTGCATCATTATTTCATGGAAGGATTCTGCCTTTCCTCTTGCATATTTGTCTATTCCTACAGAATGATGAAGAAACAAAGACTTTAGGGATGAGAGAAATGCTGTTACAGGGTACCACACAGCATGTAAGCTGCTGCTTCAAGGGAAGTATTCCCCTCAGGGGCTTCCCTTTCCTGTTCATGCTCAGCTTGGTGCTGTAAGAAATATAAGCCAAGTCAAGTATAGACTCAAATGTAAATAATCGAGTTTCAGGAAAATTTGTGCAGACATGCATCTGGGGTCCCCACTAGTTTCATTGTGTAAGCTGTGCGGGTACCTTCATGGGGAACATGGATGCTTCCTTTCTGAGATGTACATTAAATATGGTTGAGAAGGTTCATGCCTAATTTTAAGTTGGCTTTTCTGGCAGGTGATTTCTCTATTCTAATAAAGGCAGTTTTCTAGTATGGAAGGTGAGGTGAGACCACTGAGGATCAAAAGCAACCAAAATAAGAAACTGCACTGAGCCAGATAAACTTTATACTTACACTTTCAAAGAGGTGATCTCTAGAACACTTCTGAGGACCCAGCAGCACAGCAAGATAACTCTTTAAAGAGAAGGAAAAAAATACATTTAGATTAAAATCTTACAAATGCCGCAAATAAAAAAAAGCCCTATACAAATCTTTTAATAATATCCACCTGCTTTCAAAATTTAGTCAGAAAAATGATGCATTTCGCTAACAAATGATTGCTGACCAATCATTTATCATGCTATTACTTTCTCTTCTTGTCATTTTTTTAAATTTCTTTTTCTTCTCACAAGGTGGAGTGGGTCCTTACTCACCCTCAGGGAATAAATGGTTTCAGAACTGTGCCAATTCAGATTTGTTTGCAAGATGCATTTTTTCAAATATCAGATTTTCCACTGTTGTGGCTATAAGTATCATTAGAAAATCCTGTGATGGCAGCTGGCAGGGGAAACAGAGCAAAAGACAGCAACTCACAAAAAGGTAGTTTCAGCTGCATAAGCAACTATACTGGTGAGTTGGACAGAGAATCTGACGTGGGTAGGCACTAGGAGAAGAACAGGATAATAATAAAATAGTTCTCTCTTGCTCCCTTCACGGCAGGAAAGAACTGCTTTCTTATCTAGATGACTTAGACAGAGGGGAGTTTGGCAGAAACCGTGGTTCCTACCCATAAGTGACTCAGAAGTCTATATCAAGGAGGCCTTCTCTTTCTTTACTCAATCTGCTGGTTCACGTAGAACAGCTCCCACATTTTTACTAGGTCTGTGGCGATGCTTTTTGAGGTTGTGATTGTCTCTCCTAATTTATCCTCAGGAAATTTAATTTGTACCAAATCGTTTCTTTGTACAAGCCTCAGATGCCTGTAAAAAGAGGGGTCAAAAGATATCATCTCCATGCTTTCTTCCAACTTAATATTCTGTAATTTCAGAAAACATACAGAAAACTGTTGACCTGGAAAGGGCATTCAGGCTGACACAATTTATTCAGAAGTCACTTCTGCATTTCCATTCATAGCTTTTGAAGCCATTCTCCTTATGAAAAACTCAGACAGACATTTCTCAAACACTGCAATCACCCACTCCCATCCCAAGCATAAATTTTTATTGGGCCGGGTGCAGTGGCTCATGCCTGTGATCCCAGCACTTTGGGAGGCCAAGGTGGGCAGATCATTTGAGGTCAGGAGTTTGAGACCAATGTGGTGAAACCCTGTCTCTACTAAAAATACAAAAAAATTAGCCGAGTGTGGCGACTCATGCCTGTGATCCCAGCTACTCCGGAGTCTGAGGCAGCAGAATGCTTAAAACCAGGAGGTGGTGGTTGTAGTAAGCTGAGATTGCACCACTGCATCAGCCTGGGCGACGGAGTAAGACTCATCTCAAAAAAAAAAAAAAAAAAAAAAAAGAAAGAAAAGAAAAAAAAAATTATTGGTAGTGGCCAAGGGTAGAACAAGTGTAAACACTTCTAAAACCAGTGAAGTGTCATGAGATCTGTTAACAATTTAGTCCTCAGTCTATCAGTGCTTATTATTTCTGATAACATCCACAGCTTTCCCTTTCTGTGTTCATAATTTGTTAGTTAAATATTTTATCTTGTCTGCATCACCCTGCTTCTCCAAAAACCTATAATGACTTTTTAGAGAAGAATCAAATATTGCCAAGAAATTTAAAAATTATGCTTCATTAGAGTAATTCTTATTTTAAAAAATATTGCTAGAAACGATCTGGAAGAGCAGGAAAAAATAAATCAGGTTGGGGAGTATTTGGTGATCAGTTCTGCAGGCAGCCTTTTCTGAGCAATGGTGGATGGCAGAGTCCATTCAAAAGTCAGCACCTTTAGTCTTGCCTGCCTCAATAGAAGTCTTGCTTTAAAGATAACAAGAGGGCTGGATTATGGTGATGATAAAGTGAGCTCTTGGCCTAGTACTCTCTATGGTGCTGTACTCAGAATAAATGGGAAATATATTGAAAAATATTCTGAAAGTGAAGTTTCAGACTTTCTCCAGTAAATATTCAGTTGCAATTAAGCATTTTGGGTCAACATGGCTCTGAGTCTGAATGGTGCTAAGCTTAGATAACAGACTCAATATGGCAAATTCTGCAAAGAGGGCTCCTGTTTAGAAGTGCAAAAGAAAATCTATTAAGAAGGTATTAGCCAGAATAAAAGCTGGCAAAATGTTTTTAAGATCAACACAATAAGTGAGCTTGAAAAACGTTTCCTTTAGCTACTCTGTGTACAGGGTTTTCAGGGCTTTTACTGGAAAATTATGTCAGTCAAATCGATGGTGGTACTCCTTTCAAGTCCTCCAGGAAATTGTCCCTTCCTGATCTTTTTTTTGTTTCTTTTTAAAGAGACCCTAAGGGTTTTTGTTTGTTTGTTTTATACTGGTAAGAACTTGCTTTCTCTCATCTAAAACACCTTGGTTAAATTCATTCCTCTGTATTCTTGCTTTAGACCCAAATCTGACTTTTGACTGTTTACTCCAAAACTGGCCTTCCAATGAGTATCCACTTCCGCCGGCATTAAAACTAATAATTATGATGATAAAAATAATTACTGTTAACAATTCTAAACACCTCCTTAAAACTGTGAAAACTGAACTCTTACAATCATTTTGTGCTCTTTTATTTATTTATTTATATTTTTTATTGTAATTTATTTCTGGGGTACATGTACAGATCATGCAGGATTGTTGCATAGGTACATACATGGCAAGGTGGTTTGCTGCCTTCATCCCCCCATCACCTATATCTGGTATTTCTCCCCTCATTATCCCTCCTCACCCTCCCCACCCCCACTGTCCCTCCGCTAGCCACCCCCTACTGACTGCAGTGTGTGATGCTCCCCTCCCTGTGTCCACATGTTCTAATTGTTCAACACCCACCTATGAGTGATAACATATGGTGTTTGGTTTTCTGTTCTTGTGTCAGTTTGCTTAGAATGATGGTTTCCAGATTCATCCATGTCCCTGTGAAGGACACAAACTCATCGTTTTTTAAGGCTGTGTAGTATTCCATGGTGCATATGTGCCACATTTTCTTTATCTTACTTTACATTTTAATTTTGGGTTGTATTTTGCTCCTCTTCTCTCTCTTTTCTGCACTGCTAATCCCACCCAATTTATAGATATTGACACTGTCTAAATATGAAAGAGAGATAGAGGTAAAGACAAGACAATTCAAAACAACTTCCTCAGTTCTCTGGTTCACTTGGCAAAAAGAGCTATCCCCATAAATAACCTGTATGATAATAATCAAGAGTATTACTGCTCCCACAGACCAGTCTGCCTATGGTGCCTGAGGTTCGCCAATCTATATAAATCATACTGCTAGTTTACCCACACCTTATACATTTGTAAACAGATACAGTTCTATTTAAATAAACCTCATAAAAGGGAAGATTTTAGGAAGAATGTGTTATTTCTAGTAGAGTTACGTGTATGGGAAACTCTCCCATTTAGCATGACGACTATGGGAAAAGAGGTTATGGCATGTTTTGAGTAATTTGGCATTTTTGCTTTTTTCTTCTCCTCTCCTTTTCTATTATCAGTGGTCTGGGTCAGCATCCCAAATTCAAATTTTCTGTGATCACTCCAGTTCTTCATAGACTTTGGTTTCACATTTATTCTTTTCTTGCCCCTACCACTTAACATGGGAAGGTGGTATGAAACTTAACATGAGAAATATATTGAAAAATATTCTGAAAGTGAAGTTTCAGACTTTCTCCAGTAAATATTCAGTTGCAATTAAGCATTTTAGGTCAACATGGCTCTGGGAGTCTTGCCAGTGCACCTCTCTGACCAGCAATGCCAATGGATAGGTAACGCTGTAAACCACAGATGTCATGGCTTTGGATCCAATCCCAACATGTATTATATGCCACTTATAACATGATCAATTTCAGCATACACACAAAGATATAACATCCCAACAATATTTGAATCATCAACAAAGAGTAAAAGAGGGCTCTGAACGTCTGATTCTTAAAGCAGGTAAACTCAAAGACAGATTTAATGTACACTAATTTTAGCTTTTCTTTGTAATATAATTTTATAGATGGTATGTGCAGAAAGCTTATCTTACTTATATGAAGAATTATCTTCATAAAACTTAACCCACTCCATTGTTATATGTTTTAAAAATTCTTATATAGTATTCTTATAAACTGCAGCTCCAAGCAACTTTATAATTGGTAGGTTCTTTACATCCTTACACATAACTATGGTCTTAGTTTTTTGTTGAAATAATGTAGGATGAGTCCTCTGAAAGTATAAAAATATATATATTTTTATACATTTTACATATTAATAGAATTCATTCACTTTTAAATTTCTGATTGTTGGACGCCTAATATTATGTCAATGTTTTAAGTGCTGTGAATACAGAAGGAGTACAAAATATGAAGTCCCTGTTTTTGCAAAGTTTATATTCTAGAAGAGGGAGACATATCAACAACAACCACCACCACAACTCAACAAGTAAATATATAATATATGAGAAGAAACATAAGACAGGTTATAGGCTGTATTTAGCCTTATTATTCTCCTGAGTGAGCACTAAGTGATGAGGTGCATTTCAGATCAGTTCAGGACCTTTCCTAAAAGGGTGACATTTGAGCAGAGATTTGAATGAAGATCTCAGGAAGACAAGTTTGAGATGTTTTATCTTCTGATAGCTTGTAGTCACACAGCACTAATCCAAGAAACCAATCAGAAAATAAAATTATTTCAACTAAATAGTCTATTGAACAAGGACAAAACAACTGGTTTTATAGTCCAAATATTTTACTTTTTATACTGGCTGGTTTTAATACAAACTAAGATATAGCTTTAGGTTAACTATCTTCTAAGGCAAAATAAAATCCCTGGCTGGAGCCCCCTGATGGTAAAAAAAATCTTTGGTGGTTATCACCTTTTTTTATTCTAGAACTTGAGTAGTGAGTGATAAACCCAGGGAGTAGTGGAAAATTGTGACTGTTGTTGAACTCTGTCTTCCCAAGTCTGCAGTGAGAGTAAGCAGCCATCACACAACCAAAGGGATGTCAGCAAACTAGATGGTGCTCACAGCTATCCGTCAACCAACAGGGGTGGACCGAGTGATCTGCTACTTAAAAACAATCATTGTGCTATTTTATGGATCTAGATCCTCTAGAGAAAGAGTCAAAATAAACGAAACAGATGTGTGAAGAAAACTAGGAGTTCCAATGGAGGATGCCTGATAGATATGTTGAGAAGGCACTTGGCTATGCAAGCCTAAAGCTTAGGGAATGTCAAGGATGGAGATAGAAGTTGAATATTCATAACAGCACAGACGGTACTTAAATCTATGATTACTATGGAGAAAGAGTAGACAGGAATGAGAAGGGGGCCCAGCACTGAGCTCTGGAGCATTCCATTATTTGCAGAGCTGACAAGAGAAGGAGTATGCAGAGAAAACCAAGGTCAGTCCCGTTATAGGGAAACCAGGAGACTGCAATATGTCATGAAAGGCAACCCAAGAAAAGACAGCACTTCAAGAAGAATGGAATGCCCAACTGTGTCAAATGCACTGCAAGCATAAGCAGTGATTGTGTAATAAAAATAATAGCAGCTAACATGTGTTATATCTGTATTATCTGTAAAACACTGTTTTAAGGGTTTATACAGATTATCCCATTTAGCATGCACAATACCCATATGGTAAGTAATGCTACAGTCACAACTGTATAAATGAGAAAACTGTGGAAGAAAATATTAATAACTTGCCCCTGGTCATGAAGCCTGACTACTGGATTTAGGAAGATGGATGACATTGGTGGCCTTAAACAGAACTGTTTCACTAGAGCAGTGAAGCACCTGGAGTGACTGAAGTGGTTTGAAGGGAAAATGGAAAGTGAGAAAGTAGAGATATCAGGTATAGACATGCACAATGTTACTATGCCTAGTACTTAGAATATTCAAAATAGATAGAAGTTATTAAAATAGTGCTAATTGTAGTTATTCTTTCAGATAACTGTCTTTTCTGCTGAACCATAAGCACTTTAACAGCATACTTTGCATTTCTTCTCTCTTTTTTTTTGAGATGGAGTCTTGCTTTGTTGCCCAGGCTGGAGTGCAATGGAGCAATCTCAGCTCACTGCAACCTCTACCTCTTGGGTTCAAGCAATTCTCCTGCCTCAGCCTCCCGAGTAGCTAGGATTACAGGCATCCGCCACCACATCTAGCTAAATTTTTTTTTTTTTTTTTTTTTTTTTTTTTTGAGACAGAGTCTCACTCCATCACCAGGCACCAGGCTGGCATGCAGTGGCGTGACCTTGGCTCACTGCAACCTCCGCTGCCTGGGTTCAAGCAATTCTCCTGCCCCAGCCTCCCGAGTAGCTGGGACTACAGGCGCACGCCACCATGCCCAGCTAATTTTTTTGTATTTTTAGTAGAGATAGATTTTCACCATGTTGGCCAGGCTCGTCTTGAACTCCTGACCTCGTGATCCACCCGTCTTGGCCTCTCAAAGTGCTGGGATTACAGGTGTGAGCCACCACTCCCAGCCTGTATTTCTTAATGTCTATATTTTAGGCCTTACCCAAATTTCTCAATTAATGTTTATTAGTTTAGGATTAGGAAGAGGTTAAAAAGAGATTTATTTTGAAATGCTTTTATAGATAGGTAGGGTTTGAATAGATAAAAAGGTCAAGTATAATGTCCCAAGGATATTCAGACCACTGTTGAGCTCAATATATAAAACTTTATGAAATGTTAAGCCAATAATTTATCCCAAATGTTTATTTATGGGATGATAGCTCTGTCTGTCTAGATTGAAGATCCACAGCTCAAAAGCCTACAGAGAAAAGGCTGCAATGGAAATGGGCACCATGAGTCAGTTTTAAGCTTTGGAATAAGAAGACTGGGGCATAATAAAGAAAAGCCAGAAGTCAAGAATTTTCATGTGAAATCTGCCTCCTTTTTTAAAGTGTTGGCATCTAATTCAATGTTTTAGATAAAACTGGTCAGTGTAAAATGAACATGGATGTGGGACCGTCCTGGTCCAAGTGCACTAGTTTATGTCTTCTGGTCTGCACAATATCAACTCAGCTAATGTGAAGAGTTGATTCTGAGGGTGAAAAAATCAAACTTACAGTAAAACAAGTGAATTACAGACTTTTTGACATAGTTTATCAAAATTTTAGATAGGAAGGCAGCTGATAGTTTAAAAATAAAAGCCATACTCTCTCTCTCTCTCTGTATATATATATATATATTTTCATTCCAAGGCCTTTCATGACAGTAGAAAAGAAAAAACACAGGTAACCTGTTATCATTAATACTTACAACGGATCTGTCAAAAACACTGTGTGCTCTAAGGAAAACTCCATTGCATGGGGGTGGCTCTGAGGACTACTGTTAAGGTGAATGATGTGTTGTATTGCTCATACTTTCCTAATTCTGAGACTATACTTGAAGTGACAGCCTTAGGCAGCATTCATAGGAGTGGGAAGATGCAAGATTAAATTTTTTCTAAGGGAGAAAAAGTATCTTCTATAGTCAGTAAATATTTTATAATTGCTTGGCACATCTCACAACATACTGCTTAGATCAAAAGAATATTATCTACAGAGATGTTATTTGGAACATCATATTACACAAAACTACTGCCTGTAGCAGTGCTGACAAATAATATTCAAATCCATCATGTAATCTTAAAAAACTTTTCTTAGCATCTCAAATTACAATGCCTCTCAGATAACCTGAAAAGAAATTTTCTGTCATCCACTTTCACAAGTAACATCATTTCTCCTGGTTGGGTCTTGGAGATTTGACATCAAGGAAGTATGGAATTAAGGTGCTAACCATATTCAGGGGCCAGTTAATACTTCAATGATTTGGATGTCAACTTAATTATTTCTTCTGATCAACAATGCAGCAGACTGCTTTGCTGTTTGGATCTGTGGAATGATACATCATGTACACATAGATAGACCAAAAGAAATATTTTTTTTTAGTGTATTGGTGCTTCATGCTTACTTTATTTGCATGAGTATATGCTATAGGGAAGCTGATTTGCCATAATATTGCCCATCTCTGTATCTCTGTCTATCTAAGTCTCCAGTAATCACTTATTACATAGTTTCTGGATTAAATTAAGATACATAGCATAATGAAAGTGGTGAAGAAGTTACGGAAAACAATGGGCTTTCTTTCCTTAATGTGTTTCTGCTTTGACTGAAGTATCTTTACAGGTTTGTTACTGGATATTTAAAAAAATAAATGATTTCTATAAGCTTCATCATTCAGATTAAGAATACAAACTCATTACTAACATGTAGATTAATTCTGAACTCATAGGTAAACCAGGAAGCAGACGCCTATTACGGTACTGTGGAAATAGTCAAATTTGCAACATGACATTTCTTAGGCTGGATTTTACAATGATCCATCATAGCTTACACCATGTAACTTTCTATATCTTAATGACCCACGATGGTTTATCATGTGTAACTTTCTATTTTTTATTTCTTCTGGGGACAATGTATGTCCCAGAAGGGGAGATAACAGGCATACTTCTTATTTGAGCTCCTGTGGCTACTTTTTACCTCTAATCACTTTTAAGCATATGTACAACTTGCATCTTAGTTAGAAGTTGAAACTTGTCAAAATATTAACTAAGCATACTCCTTGCTCTCACCATAGGCAGGCCCATGGAATTAAAAATCAATCACAGAATGATAGAACAGAATTGTTAAAGCAGAAATTAAGGACCAGAAAATAATTTGCCCAGGTTTATATGGCTAATCAATGGCAGAGTTGCAACCAGAATCCTACATTGGTGTACTTTTTACTGTATTAATGGACTCTATTAATGTTAAAAGCTTAATAGTCAAGAAAGACTTGAAAACTATCAATAAGATTCTATTTAAATTTTTTCTTATTTGCCTGTGAATACAGCCTAACCCCCTCTTTCTTAATGAAGGCACAAACACACAACAGAATCATACAACTTAATGAATCCAGTGTTAATATCAAATTTATTGTTCAAAAAAGTAAAAGTCTCAGTTTTTATATCACTAACATTTTGCATATTGGTTAAAATTTCCTATTCTGAGCTCTAACAACCAGATCATTCCTTTGAGCCACTCGAGTATGTGTTCCCTCTTTTAGATTCTTCTCTCTGACTTAAGAAATTTCAAACACAAATGTCACTACGTGGTACAGTGACACATGAAACATGGCAGATTGCTGACTATGGGAAGCCAAAGGGCATGACAGCTTTCTTTAAACAAGATCACTGAAAAATCAGTTTTGCTTTAAGTTCATACAATGTCACATCATTAAACTATGTGTTCATTTACGAAATATGACTGCCATGCTAATGCTATTTTGTTTTAGTAGTGCTATTGTATTGTGAAAATGTTTTGATATCATACAATAGCATAAAACATATTTTAGTTAAACTTTATTGAAATGTTTATGAAATCATGAATCTCTGAGCTTAATTTTCAAATTGATTAACTAAAATTCACTGGGTTGCTCTATCCATGGGCCCATTTCAATAGCACATCTACAAGGCTAGAATTTTCAAATGCCACTTACTACTTTTATTCTGTATCCAAAGAAGCATTATATAGTGTTCTATGTGTGACAAATACTTGCCAAAGGTTGACGAAGGAAGCAGCTTTGCTGATTCTGACTTCCTGCTTTGTTCACTATTGCCACTACTAATTTATTCTGTAATTTGTTTCTATTATTGACCCAGCAACTGTAGGCAGAGATTTCAGAGAGGTGAGGCATGCAAACCAGAAATGAGTCAAAGGTGGAGGTATACAAAAGAAAAAAAAAAGAGTGAAATCATGTCATTTGCAGCAACATGGATGGTCATTATGCTAGCTGAAATAAGCCAGGCCCAGAAAGACAAATATTACATATATTCTCACTCATATGTGGAAGGTGAAAAAGTTGATCTTATGAAGACAGAGAGTCTAATAATAGTAACCAAAGACTAGAAAGGGTGTGTGGATGGAAGGAGGGGGATTAAGAGAAGTTGCTTAATGAGTACAAGCATACGGTTGGAAGGAATGCATTGCAATGTTCAATAGCAGAGGAGGGTGACTATAGTTAACAACAATGTATTGTATATTTCAAATTAGCTAGAAAAGAGGACTTAAAACATTCCCTACATATAGAAATGAAAAGTACTTGAGGTGATGGATACTGCAAATACTCTGACTTGATCATGACATGCTCTATGCATGTAACAAAATATCACATGTGCCCCATAAACACGTACAAATATTATGCATCAAAAAACAACAGGTAGAGGCAGCTACCTGTGCTTTCACTTAAGCACCATATATGTGCACCACAAAGTAGAAGTGAAAGCAGCAGGAATCCATCTTGATTCAGAATAGGAGTTGGTGTCTGAGTATGCTCCCCATACATATTCCTGCAGACATGGGTGACAGTCAAAATATCTAACAAACTGGAATAGCATGGGCACTAACTAATCAGAGTAGCTGGGAACAGCCATAGGGGCATACTACTGAGTGCCTACCTTGATACAGAGCATGTCTTCAGCTTGGTGAAGAGAGGGTCTTCCAAATTCTAGGTGGGGGTGGACTAATCCTCTTTATTTCACTGTTATCAGAAGGTACTCTGCTCCTGCCCTGCCATGCTCTTCTGCCAGGCAGGAGAAGAACCAGTGATGAAAAATTAATATTGCTTTGAGAATCTTAATCTCCTCAGCTACTGACAAAGTTGCTTTTAATCTGCCCATTACTTCTTAGTTAGATTTCTTTTTAAATATCTTTAAAAAAGGAGAGGCAAGTTTTTGTCGGGTTTGTCAAAGATTAGATGGTTGTAGCTGTGTGGCATTATTTTTGAGGCCTCTGTTCTGTTCCATTGGTCTATAAATCTGTTTTGGTATCATACCATGTTGTTTTGATTACTGTAGGCTTGTATTATAGTTTGAAGTCAGGTAGTGTAATGTCTCCAGCTTTGTTCTTTTTGCTTAGGATTGTCTTGGCTATATGGGCTCTTTTTGGTTCCATATGAAATTTAAAGTAGTTTTTTTTCTAATTCTGCAAAAATAGTAAATGGTAGCTTGATGAGGATAACACTGAATTTAGGCAGTATGGCTATTTTCACGAATTACTGTAGGCAGTATGGCTATTTTCACGATACTGATTCTTCCTAACTATGAGCATATAATGGTTTTCCATGTGTTTGTGACCTCTCCTATTTCCTTGAGCAGTGGTTTGTAGTTCTCCTTGAAGAGGTCCTTCGCAACCCTTGCAAGCTGTATTCCTAGGTGTTTTATTCTCTTTGTAGCAATTGTGAATGGGAGTTCACTCATTATTTGGCTCTCTGTCTACTACTGGTGTATAGGAATGCTTGTGATTTTTGCACATCAGTTTTGTATTCTGAGATTTTGCTGAAGTTGGTTATCAGCTTAAGGAGATTTTGGGCTGAGATGATGGGGGTTTTTAAATATACAATCATGCCATATGCAAACAGAAACAATCTGACTTCCTCTCTTCCTATTTGAAAACACTTTATTCCTTTCTCTTGCCTTATTGTCCAGGCCAGAACTTCCAATACAATGTTGAAAAGGAGTGGTGGGAGAGGGCATCCTTGCCTTGTGCTGGTTTTCAAAGGGGATCCTTTCAGCTTTTGCCCATTCAGTATGATATTGGCTGTGGGTTTGTCATAAATAGCTCTTATTAGAGATATGTTCCATCAATACCTAGTTTATTGAGAGTTTTTAGCATGAAGGGGTGTTGAATTTTATCAAAGGCCTTTTCTGCATCTACTGAGATAATCATGTGGTTTTTGTCATTGGTTCTGTTTATGTGATGGATTACATTTATTGATTTGCATATATTGAACCAGACTTGCATCCCAAGGATGAATTTGACTTGATTGTGGTGGATAAGCTATTTGATGTGCTGCTGGATTCAGCTTGCCAATATTTTATTGAGGATTTTCAAAATTGATGTTCATAAGGGATATTGGGCTGAAATTTTCTTTTTTTTTTTGTTGTGTCTCTGACAAGTTTTGGTATCAGGATGATGCTGGCCTCATGAAATTAGTTAGGGAGGATTCTCTCTTTTTCTACTGTTTGGAATAGTTTTAGAAGGAATAGTACCAGCTTCTCTTTGTACTTCTGGTAGAATTTGGCTGTGAATCCATTTGTTCTGGGGCTCTTTTTGGTTGGTAGACTATTAATTACTGCCTTAGTTTCAGAAGTTGTTACTGATCTATTCAGGGATTCAACTTCTTCCTGGTTTTGTCTTGGGAGGGTGTATGTGTCCAGGAATTTATCTATTTCTTCTAGATTTTCTAGTTTGTTTGCGTAGAGATGTTTATAGTATTCTCTGATGGTGGACATCACTGGTGATATCACCTTTATAATTTTTCATTGTGTCTGTTTGATTCTTCTCTCTTTTCTTCTTTATTAGTTTGACTAGCAGCCTATCTATTTTGTTGATCTTTTCAAAAAACTAGCTCCTGGATTCACTGATTTTTTTTTTTTTTAAGGGTTTTTTGTGTCTCTATCTCCTTCAGTCCTGCTCTCATCTTATTTTTTTGTCTTCTGCTAGCTTTTGAATTTGTTAGCTCTTGTTTCTCTAGTTCTTTTAATTGTGATGTTAGTGTGTCAATTTTAGTTCTTTTCCATTTTCTCTTGTGGGCATTTAATGCTATTAATTTTCCTCTAAACACTGCTTTAGCTGTGTCCCAGAGATTTTGGTGTATTGTGTCTTTGTTCTCATTGGTTTCAAAGAACTTATTTATTTCTGCCTTAATTTTGTTATTTACCCAGTCATCAGGAGCAGACTGTTCAGTTTTGATGTAGTTGTGTGGTTCTGAGTGAGCTTTTTAATCCTGAGTTCTAATTTGATTGCACTGTGGTCTGAGAGACTGTTTGTCATGATTTCCGTTCTTTTGCATTTGCTGGGCAGTGTTTTACTTCCAATTATGTGGTCAGTTTTAGAATAAGTGTGATGTGGTGCTGAGAAGAACGTATATTCTGTTGATTTGGGGTAGAGTCCTGTAGATGTCTATTAGGTCTGCTTGGTCCACAGCTGAGTTGAAGTACTAAATATCCTTGTTAATTTTCTGTCTTGTTGATCTGTCTAATATTAACAGTTGGGTGTTAAAGTCTCCCACTATTATTGTGTGGGAGTCTAAGTCTCTTTTTGGTCTCAAAGAATTTGCTTTATGAATTTTGGTGCTCCTGTAGTGAGTGCATATATGATTAGGATAGTTAGCTTTTCTTATTGCATTGATCCCTGTAACGCCCTTCTTTGTTTTTTTTTGATCTTTGTTGGTTTAAAGTCTCTTTTACCAGAGACTAGGATTGCAACTCCGGCTTATTTTTGCTCTCCATTTGCTCGGTAAATATTCCTCCAGCCCTTTACTTTCAGCCTATGTGTTTCTTTGCATGTGAGACGGGTCTCCTGAATATAGCACACCCATGGGTCTTGACTCTTTATTCAAGTTGCCAGTCTGGGTCTTTTTATTGGGGCATTTAGCCCATTTATATTTAAGGTTAATATTGTTATGTGTGATTTTGATCCTGTCATTATGATGCTAGCTGGTTATTTTGCCCATTACTTGATGCAGTTTCTTCATAGGGTCAATTGTCTTTACAATTTGGTATGCTTTTGCAGTGGCTGGTACCAGTTTTTCTTCTTTATATTTAGTGCTTTCTTCAGGAGCTCTTCTAAGGCAGACCTAGTGGTGACAAAATCTCTCAGCATTTGCTTGTCTGTAAAGGATTTTATTTCTCCTTCGTTTATGAAGTTTAGTGTGGCTGGATATGAAATTCTGGGCTGAAAATTATTTAAGAATGTTGAATATTAGCCCCCATTCTATTCTGGCTTGCAGAGTTTCTGAAAAGAGATCTGCTGTTAATTTGATGGACTTCCCTTTGTGGGTAATCTGACCTTTCTCTCTAGGTGCCCTTAAAATTTTTCCTTCATTTCAATGTTGGTTAATCTGATGATAATGTGTCTTGGGGTTGCTCTTCTCAAGGATTATCTTGTAGTGTTCTCTCTATATTTCCTGAATTTGAATGTTGGCCTGTCTTGCTAGGTTGAGGAAGTTCTCCTGGATAATATCCTAAAAAGTGTTTTCCAACTTGGTTCCATTGTCCTCGTCACTATTAAGCAATGGGGAAAGGATTCCCTATTTAATAAATGGTGTTTGCAAAACTGGCTAGCCGTATGCAGAAAACTGAATCTGGACCCCTTCCTTACACCTTATACAAAAATTAACTCAAGATGGACTAAAGACTTAAATGTAATACCTAAAACCATAAAACCCCTAGAAGAAAACTGAGGCAATAACCATTCAGGACATAGGCATGGGCAAAGACTTCATGACTAAAACACCAAAAGCAATGGCAACAAAAGCCAAGATTGACAAATGGGATCTAATTAAACTAGAGAGCTTCCACACAGCAAAAGAAACCATCATCAGAGTGAATAAACAACCTACAGAATGGGAGAAAATTTTTGCAATCTATCCATCTGACAAAGGCTAATATCCAGCATCTACAAGGAACTTAAACATATTTACAAGAAAAAAAACAACCCCATCAAACAGTGAGCAAAGTATATGAACAGACACTTCTCCAAAGAAGTCATTTATGTGGCCAACAAACATATGAAAAAAAGCTCATCATCACTGGTCACTAGAGAAATGAAAATCAAAACCACAAGGAGATACCATCTCATACCAGTTAGAATGGTGATTACTAAAAAGTCAGGAAACAACAGATACTGGAGAGGATGTGGAGAAATAGGAACGCTTTTACACTGTTGGTGGGAGTGTAAATTAATTGTACCATTTTGGAAGACAGTGTGGCAATTCTTCAAGGATCTAGAACCAGATATAACATTTGACCCAGCTATCCCATTACTTGGTATATGCCCAAAGGATTATAAATCATTCTACTATAAAGACATATGTACATGTATGTTTATTGCAGCACTGCTCAAAACAGCAAAGACTTAGAACCAACCCAAATGCCCATCAATGATAGACTGGATAAAGAAAATGTGACCCATATACACCATGGAATACTTTGCAGCCATAAAAAATGGATGAGTTCATGTCCTTTTCAGGAACATGAATGAAGCTGGACACTATCATTCTCAGCAAACTAACACAAGAACAGAAAACCAAAAACCACATGTTCTCACTCATAAGTGGGAGTTGAACAATGGGAACACAGGAACACAGGGAGGGGAACATCACACACAGGGGCCTGTCGGGGGGTGGGGAGCTAGGGGAGGGATAGCATTAGTAGAAATACCTAATGTAGATGACGGGTTGATGGGCGCAGCAAACCAAAATGGCACGTGTATACCTATGTAACAAACCTGCATGTAATAACAATAAAAAGAGATTATGTTTTAAAAAAAAAGAAAAGGAGAGGTAAGTAAGAGAGAGAGAGGAAAGAAAGCTAATATTTGTAGTTACCTTATTTTGAAAAACTACTATTCAGTTTAGACAACTAAGAAAAATATATTCCAAGAAAAAATTTTAAAATTACATTATGAAGGTTGACATGACTATTTAAACAATCTGTACTTTAATTAATTAAAAATCCAGATTAGTGAAAAAAAATTTTAAATCCAGATTATTGTTAGAGCTCTTTTAGAATTTGTCTAACAGGTTTTCCAGTTTCCACCAGAACCCCATAAAATATTTATTTATTGGGTTAACCTGCTAGACAAAATTTTAAAAAGCTCTAACATGAATCTGGATTAAAAAAAAAAAGGCAAACTGTAGAATCTAAGGAGCAGGTATCTGAATATTTCTTCTATTCATATCAATGGCAGGTGTGTGTGGCAAACTTTTTTCTTCTCCAGGTGTCTGCATCCCGATCAACCTTTTTTTCTCTATGATCAAATCAGTGTCTTCAGTAGGAATTCTGCACAAAATAATTGGTTTGAGAACCTGTCCTATTCAAGGGAAGAGTCTTGTTCAGAGAAACAATAATAATTTTGGCTAAATAGCTAATAATAATTAACTTTAAAATGTTTGGCTGCGACTTTTATTTAAACATTAACAAAGAGTTAAAACAATACAGGAATACAATAAAAAAATTCAAATAGTATTGAGCAAAGTTAAACGGAAAGTAAAATCCCATTTTCTCTACCCCAATCCTAGTTTCTTTTCTGAAAAATAAACCATGATTGACAGTTTCTTTTTTGTTCTTTGAACATAGGAAGGAAAGGAAAGAAGGCAGGAATGAAGGAAAGAGTAAGGAGTAAGAAAGTTGTACATAATGGGATTATTCTGTGCACTACTTGGCATTACGCTTTAATTGTTCTACAGTATTTCTTGGAATCCATTTCCTATCAGTGCATGGGGATCATTCTTTCAAAGTTTGTATGATGGTAATTTTCAAATACACAGAAAATTATAAAATTTAGTACAATATGCACCCATACACCTATCTTGATTAAAATTATTAACATTTTGACCTATTTGCTGATTATTTCAATCATCTACCTACCTTTTTTTATTTTGCTGAATAATTTCAATGTAAACTGCAGATATCATGATACTTCACTCCAAAATCCTTCAGCACCTCATGCTTAAAACCCAGAACATCATCCTGTATAGCCATTTCTGTATCTAATCAAATTAGCAATTGTCAAATATAATCTATTAATAGTATCCAGTGACTACCAAAATGTCTCCAATTACTTCCCAATTGTCATTAATCTATATCTGTAGAACTTGTATTTAATTAACGATGACATCTTGTATTTGGATGTCAAGTTTTAAAAATCTCTCATAATCTAGAACAATGAGCTTTTTCATACATTTATTTATTTATTTATTTTTTCTGAGATGAAGTCTCCTTCTGTCACCCAGGCTGGAGTGTAATGGCGCAATCTTGGCTCACTGCAACCTCTGCCTCCTGGGTTCAATTGATTCTCCTGCCTCAACCTCCTGAGTAGTTGGGATTACAGGTGCACTCCACCATGCCTGGCTAAATTTTTTGGATTTTTAGTAGAGACGGTGTTCCACCATGTTGGTCAGGCTGGTCTCAAACTCCTGACCTTGTGATCCGCCTGCCTCAGCCTCCCAAAGTGCTGGGATTACAGTTGTGAGCCACCACGTCTGGCTCTTCATATATTTTTTAAAGATGACATTGACTTTACGAAGAGATCAAACTGTTTGGTTGTTTCCTCAGGATGTTGTTTAACTCATTCCTCTACTCCCTCATCTTGCATAACTAACCAATATGCCTAAATTCCATGCATTGTGGTAAGTGTATTTTGTGCATCTAATCTCATTTAATTATTACAACAACCGGGAGATGCTAATTATACTAGTATATCTATTTTACTGATAGAACATGGAGGTTAGAGGGGCTAATTCAATTCTTTAAGGTCAAATATTGTCTGTGTTCTCTTTTTCGGTTCTTTCTAGGTATGTCACATATAGTTTTGTCTAGTGCCATAAGATTTAGAGTTGGAAAGTACTTAATTTTATGTATCAAGAAAAAGATGCCCAGAGTGACCAATTGTATGATACAGCTAGTCATGTAATTATTTAGTACATAATTTTCAAATGCAAAAAGCACTTAATGAGCTGGTGTCACCACAAAAGGTCAGCTGGCTTCTCACAGAGTGGCACTATATTTGTAAATCTGCCAAGGTACAAAGCAGTATTTACAAAGTGTGGCATGCAAGGTAATTTTTGATCCATGCACGAACAATTTTTATTTCTGTAGTAATTTATTCTAATGCATCTTAGGGAAATAACATAACTAGTTCACTGACCTCAGATATTAATATTTAATCTGAGGCTCAGTTTAAAAATGAGGTGAGTTAATTTAAAGAAAAATGTTAATAAAACAATGGCTCAGAGGGTATTGTACAATTACAGCAATAAAATTATGACAGAAGAGAATAAATCCATAGAGGAACTTTTTTAGGATGAGCTCATGTTGACCTAATTCATGTATGAATGTAGAGTATAAATTTATTAATTCATGATGAGAAAACAGATGTGTGCACTGGAACGCTCATCTATGTGATGAATAAATTTTCTGCCCATAGGCTGACCTCAAAATCAAAACAAGATAAAATTATTTAAATGATTCTAAAGTTTAATATCTTTAGGCCAATATGTCCAGTTCATCCCTGTTCAGAAAAGTTTTGGCCTTGCCAATGGGACTTTTACACCAAAGCTCCTCTGCTGAAATTTTCCTATCTCTTAGACATTATGAGATGACTGATTTTCTCTTCTGGTCGATTAGGTATGCTCATATTCAATATTGTTACCGGAAAATCATATCTGAGAAGTCATTTTTCCCCTCTAAGGAATCATTACATAACTCTGCTCCAATTCATCCTCTGTTGGATATACAATATAACTCAGAGGTTATTTTTACTTCCCTTACGTCCACTTTACGGTAGACTCCAAATATTAATGGTAGACACTAGTGACCTTGACCTAGATTGTTAGATTCTGGTGCATTTTCGTCTATACCATGTGCCCTATGCAAGTAATTTTCACAGAACAAATAGAATTTCCCACACTAATAAATCTGAAACCTATAAAATTCATGATATGACAGATCACCAGCTCACTAGATTGAATATATATTTTTAGTAAAATATAGGCCTTTACTGCTTACAGTTAATATAATGAAGATGGAAGCCTGACAACTTGCTACCAAAGTCCCATAAAATTTAGAGAGTTTATCCCCAGGCTCATGCCTCCATCCTCCACTTTTTTGTTATGTTTACCTAGTTCAGTGATATTACAGATACAAGAGAATTTGAGTGAATTCTCACAACTATTTATATACTCAGTCAATGGATTTAAAAATGAGAATTATTAAATCCACTAGCTAGCTTATCTTTTCTTTTTTTACCATTCTAGAGAAATCCTGCTGGTGGCTGTGGATCAAGATGAAACCTGGAAACCAAGTAGGTTCATCTTCAAAGTCTGTATCTTTAAAGTCGGTTACATAGTCTATGTTTTGGGTAGAGGTTAGATATATAACCTGAGTTTTTATTGAATGGTACCACAAGCCAAGTTTCCAAATAGGAAGAATGACTGTAGAAGCAACTATCTCAACTCTGTCTCCTAAAAGTTTACTCTCATAGATCTTAAACTGAATTAAAGTGAAATCAGAATGTGTACTGATACACAAAGGCCACTTTCATGTGTTGTAGTGGAACGAGCACAGAAAGTCAACACCAAGACAAAAGTATGCCAAAGTGTAGGGTCTTTATTGCCAGCGGCAATGGAGGACTCATCTCTCCGACCCGTGGCCCTGAAAGGAGGGTGTCAAGACCTTTTATACCCGTAAAACCACCTTGGGAGTGAGGGTGAGGGACTGTAAATCACCTCCTGGGCGGAGATGAGGGTGAGGGGCTCTGGACGTTCTGAGGGCCAGGGGACTTTTGACATTTTGATTGTTACTTAAGTGGTTCACAAAAGTCAAGATACGCATTTGTTTACACACTGTCTGGGTAGGATGGAAATCACAGACCTCAATTACATATTAGAAGTCGCAGAAGCCAAGATGGCATGGGTTTGGACTACCTGCCTGTCGTATTAGGGTCACAGAGAGCAGTTTCAACAGAAAGTCGAGGTATGGTTGAGGTATGCAGTTTTATGAGGCTTTTATCATGTCACACATGTAAAAGATTTTAGTTTATTCTCTCTAATTCACAACAGAACATCAAGCTAAAAAAGTCATTTGGGGTCAAAAACACAATGTACCCTGTTAAGGAAATGAAGAGACAAACCACAGACTGGGAGAAAGTATCTGCAAAACACATATATGACAAAGGACATTTTGCCAGAATATATAAAGAACTCTCAAATCTCAATAATAATACAATAATCCACATTTTAAAAAATGGGCAACAAAGTAAAATGGACACTTCATCAAAGAACTCAGGCAGATAGAAAATAAGCAAAATTATGTTAGTAGAGGAATGTGGTGTGAGATACCACCACACACCTATTATCATGTCTTATATATTCATATGAATATTCATAACGGTTTAAAAAGTTTGATGATAGCAAATGATGGCAAGGATGTAGAGCACCTAGAACTTTTACATATTTTTGTGGGAACACAAAAGGGTACAACTGCATCAGAAAATGATTTGGTAATTTAGTATTTTAAAACTTTAGCATATACTTCTCATAAGACCCAGTTGTTCCACTCCCAGGTATTCAATCAAAAGAAATAAAGATTCAAGGTCACATAAAACCTGTACACAAATATTTATAGCAGCTTTACTCATTGGAAAAATCCAGACACATTTCAAACATCATCAGGTGGAAAAGGGAAAAACAAATTGTGGTACATTCGTATATGGCATACTACTTGCAATAAAAAGAAATCAACTCCAGATATATGCAGCAACATGGATGAGTCTCAAATGCATAATGCTGGAAGAAAGATGGCCGACTCAAAAAGTTACATACTGTATGGTTCAATTTATATGTCATTCCAGAAAAGGTAAACTGATAGACAGAAATCAGTTAGCAGTTGATTATCTAGAGGGAACAAAGGGGAGGGGTGGGTCTGATTATAAAGGAGCATAAGAAAACTTTTCAGTGTAATGGAAATATTCTACATCTTAATTGTGGTGATGCCTACACAGTGTATAGGTTTGTTAAAATTCACAGGACAATATATTTTTAAAAGCAAACATTATAAATAAAAAAACTGACGCACACGTGCGCGCGTGCACACACACACACACACACACACACACACGTACACATACACTATAGAGTAGATAAATTTGAATTATGGAGACCTGAGCCCTGGTGACTCCAAACTGTAATTAGACCAATGGCATCTATGTGACCTGCACTAACTATGCTGGGCACTGGAAATAAAATAATGAGGAAAAATACATATAGTTCTTGCCTTCCTGGAGCATTCATCGAGGTAGGTTAAAGACATGACTTAAAAAAAATATATAGACCAGTCTGCAACTGGTATATATTTTAAAGATTTTAAAGATAAAGAAATCACTGTGCAAATGTGAAAATATACACTGTGATAACTGCTTTGTGTTTTGAAGAAAACTACCTGAGTAAAGGGTTTTAGGATCAAGAGACTTTGTACACCTTTCCATTCTCTCTCCCACCTTATTAGCATGTTAATATGTTAAGAACCCCAAGAGTCTTTGCTGTGATTATAAAGATGTTTAATTGAATATTTACTATATGTATTTGGTTGTGAAATAATTTTCCCATTAGCATCTCACAGAATATTTAATACTATATCTAAAGAGACATAGGAATAAATAACCTTACTATATTTTTTCAATTTTTAACTTTCTTCATTAAGTCAATATTAGCAAAAAGATAGCAAACAAACCAAAACCACAGGAAAAATATATTTCCCTGTTCTTTTTTTTTTTTTTTTTTTTTGGTCTTTGGATAAGCAAATGAATCAGGAACTAAAAAGAACTGTATGTTCTCTCCAGATCTATTTCTGATGAAATCTGCTTGTTTGGCAACATTTTCAGCCTAATGTATTTTATATTATCCAGACACCCATATTCTTGACATGAAACCATAAAGCAATCTCAACTTTTACTTAATGGGTTTGTTGTCCTATATTGCAGGATGGAACAAATGAGTAAATACATTGATAATGTTGAGTGCAAAGTTTCTTACCGAGAGATAAAGAAGATATACATATTTAGTGAAGGAAGGCAGAGAAGATCTATGTGGGTTTGGATTAGAATTAGAGATTTCAGTATAATTTTATTATTTATAAACATATTATTTAAAATTTAAAAATCTTGATATGGCTAGGGTCCACTGTCACTTTAACACCAAAAAATAACTATGGTACTTACTTAAATAGTTTTTATTCTGCTCATGACCAACTACATGTTTCTTTTCAAATCACCTTCTGTTTTTCTTTTCCCTAAACCTCTTTGCTGTACTTTCAGTTGAACTGAGAATTGTTCCTTTCAAAGTGAAATTGCTTTGGAGTTTTCAGCAAATATTGCTATGGAATATATATCTGGATAAGAGAAGTCTTATCTTCTGACAATTGGCCTTTTCAAAATTTTTATATATACAAAATATATATATCCTAGTCGTTGATTTTTCTGTCATCTAGGATGGTTTTTAATTTATATGACATAGCTTCAAGTAGAAGCAGACATTACAAATATCTCTACACACATTACTACAACCTCATTTTAATTTGCCACACCCAAAGATAATTTTGAAGTCAATGGACAGCCATTACCTAAATTAAATGGGGGACAGAAACAAAAGCCATTTTCCAGAGATTAATAAGAAAAGTAATTACAATTAAATTGCACAGAAAGTATAGTTTGCAATGAATCATGACATAAGGTTAATTATAACACGAATCTAAAGCTCTCCTTTGACGTGGAAAATAATCAGGTATTAGTGAATTTTCCCTTCTGAATGTGAAAATATCAGTGTGTGGGTTGATTTGGTTTAGTGTTTTAAATCCAATTTCTTCTTCTGACAGTTGGCCTTTTCAAAATTTTTATTTTACTAATCAAATAATCATATTATAGGAAGACATATCTGTTTTGTATTGCTCCATTAAATACTGTTTGGTCAAGAAAAGATTTTTAGCCCATTACGTAATATTTAAAAGTACTCCAAATAAAGGAATGTCAAAACTGTTATGCAACTATTAAACTGGTGAAGGTCAGAAGAATGATTGTGGCCAGGTTAGAACTTCCTCAAAGGTTAGCCATCCATTTTTATTTCTATGGCATTTTGTGGCCTTTGGAGCTGTAGACTGGTCTATATGTTTTAAAAAATCAAGAAAGCACATGACTTCAATTTTAAATTGTTTGAAAGAAAAAGAGAAGGGTTTATATTTTTCTATTTTACTTGCACTTTAGCCTGTAGAACTCCAAATTTTTTCTGAAGTTTAAGGCACCTACATGAAGTTATTTGCAGAAAATAAAATGAAATCTATATTTCTCATGATGCATGCCTGTGATTTATTCTCCAATTAGGCCTAGCCCTCTATTCTTTATGGAATGAAATTTGACCCAAGGGAATGATAAATACTTAGGCTGACAGAAAATCACTAGCCAGTTGATCAGTTAGGACTGACCAATCTTTAGACAGCCATTCAGTAATTTTTTCCATAAGGTAGGTAATTATAGGTTATTTCCTAGTAATAAATACTGGATGTTCCTCATGAACATTCTTCATGTGGTTTGACACAAATAGCATTCTAAAGCAGAAAGAACTTTGCAAAAAGAACAAATAAACTAAAAGGCAGAAAATAATGCCTCTAAATCCCCCTTTTGGAATGGCAAACCAAAGAGCTAATCCCATCCATTTAAATCTGTGTTTGAAAGTGATTAGTAGTCATAGAATATAGTGGATATAAATTTAACTTTGGGAGTGAGACTGTAGTAAAATTCTAGCTCTTGTTAACTAGTTGTTTGACCTTGGGTAAGGTACTTAAACTCAGCGTTCTCACAAATAAAATGCTCCTGTCTATGTCATAAAGTTGCTTTGAACATTAGCTAAAATATGTAAAACGCTTAGCACAGTGCTGGCACGTAAAATGACTGAACTGTTTCGATTTTTATTTTAACTAAAGTTCCTGTGAGTGTTTAGGTACAATTTCCTTTCTTGATCTTCACTATGCTGTCCTAAGTTACTTGGGAAAACTGTAAGGAAGCCTATTAGAGAAAGTTGAAGGTCAGTTCTTGCTTATGAAAGATTTCAATCTTCCGAAGTCAAAGATTAGAATTTCATCACCAAGTCTTTCCAGAGACATGAGAGAAAGAACTTGGTGTTGAAAATGCATCTAAACTTGCTTCCCTGTCAACTCTATTTCCCATTATTTCAACATTTTTAACATCTTAGTTTGAGGCCTCACTGTTTCTGGAAAACACTCTGGTCATTGCAGATTCTATGATTTTGTCCGAGTATTCTTAGCCCACTGAATCTTGACTTGTCTAAATTATATGCATCCTTCAAAACTGAAATCAAATCATTACTCTCCTTTAAGTCTTCCCGATACTTCAGAAAAGTATCCATTTTTACTTCATTGGTGTTCTGGTAGCAGTTAATACCATGACTAAATACATGGCCATGTGTTATAGTTACTTGTCCACGTTTTTATCTTGCCTAAAATGTTGAGTTCATATATTACATTCCTTATGTCCAGTGAAAACATCCTGCTTCACAATATTCATGGCATTCAATTGAATTTATGTTCAGTTAATCAGAAATCACTATGTATTTTCAAAGTAAGAAACTATTTTTTTTCTAGTGGAAAGGATGCTAACTATATATAACAATATATTTGAGGAGAATCAAAAGATTTTATAATCTTGACTGTTTCATCTTGTGTCCATGACTACAGTTCACACCCTATAGTCATTTTTGTAACTAATATAATGGGTGATGGATTATCTAATTTTGTATCAGGTTAATACTGATTGCCTTAGGTTCTACCAATGGCTAGATACTTTAGAATGTCATCAGGATACCTTTGTTTAACATACTGCTTTTGTATATTTCAATACTGAATATTACACTTAGCAAAGAAATAATTTTTAGTTCATTGAAGCTGAGCTGCCATCAATTGTAACATGTATTTCCTTTTTAGAGGTATTAAAATGTACAAATATGTACATTTTACAACTGATTTCATACAACTGATGATGTATGAAATAATAAACTCCTTAATGGTGGTTCATATTAAGACGCTTTTGACTACAAGTTACAAAAGATTCAACCCAAAATATCTTAAACGTTAAAAACAATAGGCTGCAGATACAATTTCCTCTGTAGGCTGGTAAATTCAGTCATTCAACCATGGCATCACGTACCTAGATTTTTAACGTATTTCCTCAGGGCATTGTCTTTTATCCTCGTGCTTAAATTGCTATAGTTGCAAGATGGCTTAGATATCTCCTGGCACCACTGGCTCACTTAACCCCACATTCAGAGACATATTTCTTTCCACGCGTTTCTTGTTATCTGGAAAATCTTTCTTTGAACTTATCACAACAGACTCAAGGTTCTTTGGCCAGAGCTGGATCACTTGACTTTTCCCAAGTCAGTGTCTAGCACAGGGGATGAAATGATCATCACTGACTAAAGTGGTTCAAGTTCCAAACTTCTGGGGCTGGTGACAGAATTGTCTTTCCCAAGAACAAGGACATGTGGAGGAGATTATGTGAACAATACTGAACTGCTGCTAAGAAGAAAAGGGTAATGATTTGAGTAGGTAATGAATGTGTATGATACAATATGTTTATGAATGTCTCTGCTATGGTATATACTTCTGTATTAGTCTGTTCTCATGCTGCTAATAAAGACAAACCTAAGAATGGGTAATTTATAAAGGAAAGTGGTTTAATTGACTCTCAGTTCTGCATGGCTGGGAAGGCTTCAGGAAACATATAATCATTGTGGAAGGGGAAGCAAACATGTCCTTCTTCACAAGGCAGCAGCAGTTAGAAGTGCCAAGCAAAGGGAGAAGAGCCCCTTATAAAACTATCAGATCTTGTGAGAACTCACTCACTATTGCGAAAACAGCAGCATGGGGTAACCACCCCCATGACTCAATTACCTCCCTCTGGGTCCCTCCCATGAACACATGAGGATTTTGGGAACTACAATTCAAGATGAGATGAGGGTGGGGACACAGCCAAACCATATCAACTTCTAAAGAAAGTACTTTGCTAAAGTAATTTGCCTAATTTGCTTAATCTGTTTTTCTTTTTTACTTTTTTTTTTTTTTTTTTTTGAGATGGAGACTTGCTCTGTTGCCAGACTGGAACGCAGTGGCGCCATCTCAGCTCACTGAGCAATTGCTTAATCTTTATATGGGAAAGCTCTTGGAATTCATCTGAAGTGAATCAAAGTCTTACGCTTAGTTGCAGAAAGGTTCACCAATGACTACTTTCTTCTTAAAAATCCCTCTGATAAAGTAGTAACATTTTAATTAAATTGATTAAAAATAACTCATTGGCCAGGAAAGGCAGCTCACGCCTGTAATTCCAACACTTTGGGAGGCTGAGGTGGAAGTATCACTAGAACTCAGGAGTTCAAGACCAGCCTGGGCAACATATAGAGACCCTGTCTCTATAAATAAATAAATAAGCCAGGTGTGGTGGTGCGTGCCTGCAGTTCTAGCTATTCAATAGGCTGAGGTGGGAGGATTGCTTGAGCCCAAGAGGTCAAGGCTGCAGTGAGCCATAATCGCACCACTGCACTCCAGCCTGGGTGACAGAATGAGACTCTACCAAAACAAAAACAAAAACAAATAAATAACTGAAAAATATAAGATGGGAACTTCATAAATATCCAAATTGCAGCTAGCATTAAGTATTTTAATATACTAAACTCTCTGCTATGAAAATGAAAGCATCCTTCAGCTTGATGGTGGTGGGAGGGGAATATCTTTTGAGGCTCTCTGGATGATGATAAGGTTAAAAAATTTGCTTTTATAGGATGATTAGCATTAATATTACAAGTTGGTGAATAAGGCATTTTCTGACAGATAATAATTTAACAGTCATTGAAAGCCTATTAAATATATGTCAAAAGAATAAATGAATTAACCCCACATCTAACTAAAAGTTTTGAAAACATGGCACTAAATGGACCATAAAAAGGGTACTTGTTTACAGTATGAGAGCTGAAGCAGGAAGACAGGGCATTACCTTGTTAGGTCTCAGCTGGGGATATATGCGTTGATTGGGTGACTCAAATTTTTCACTGCTCCATGACTGTGAAGGTGCCACAGGTTTGGAGCACATTTTGGGGTTACAAATAAATCTTAGTAAGTAGGTGAATTTACAAATATAAAATCTGCAAAATACTAAGAATTGACTGTACTTTCAATCCCATGATGTCTCTGCTTAAAACCACTAATGATTTTGTATTTTGATCAGAAAAAAATACAATCCTAAATCCTTAAGCCAGCCTACAAAGATCTGTATAACTTGACTCCAGCCCCTTCCTCTGTCTGTTCTCTAGTTACTTTCTCTTATATATGATGGGTTAGCCACATGGGCCATTTATCAATTCTAGTTACCTTCTGTTTGTATACTATGGGTTAGCTATATGAGTTATTCATCTTTTTACATTTTTACCTACACACTGCAATGCCCTTCTCCTCTTCCTCTTCTATACACATGTAACACACACTGCATACACACTCCTCACACCATTGGTTCCTTCTTGTCCATCAGATCTCAGCTAACATATCACACTCTTTTCAGACATGATTTTCCTAGCAATTCACTTAAAGTAAGACCCTCCTGTTAATATCTTTCATAACATCCCCTTGGAGCTTTTTAAATAGCTTAATGTGATTAATAGGTATTTTTTAAAAATGTTTATCACTCTTACTAAACTGCAAGTTCCATGAAAACAGGAATCATTCTTTTTTGATTACCAGTGCATACCTATTCCTAACATTGTATCTGGACACTGCAGTGCCTTAATAAATATTAGCTGACTAAATGAATAAATAGTGCTTTTAAACATTAATTAGTTTTCACTACACAGAAATCTCATAATTGACAATTTAGAAAACTTACTTATGTGAGACTTAAACCCTTTTTATCAGGACCTTCGCATATAAACATGTTTGGTAGAATTGCCATAAAATATCTGAGAAATGCCAGTTTATCACAATCATGAAATCAGTTAATATTTCCTCCTAATTTGGTTTTTTAACCTTCATGCTTTATTTTCCTTCTGCACAATGTACTCTCTCTATATATATATATATACATACACAATGTATTATATATACACATATATATACAATGTACTATATATACCATATATAGTACATTGAGTATATATATAGAGAGAGAATACATAGTATATGTACTACATATGGTAAATATACTCTATATAGAGTATATATAGTATGTGCTATACATAGTACATATATGTTATATATAGTACATTAGTATATGTACATATGTAGTACATTACATATACTAATGTACTATATATAACATATATATGGTGTATATATAGTATATGTTATATATAGTACATTAGTATATAGTATATATACTATACTACTTACACTACTATGTAATATATAGTATATATTACATATATACTATATACTTATGTTTAAGTCTTTAAAAATATATTCAGATACGGAAGTGTTCTCTCAAAAAATAGTTATTATGGTCAGGCACTCCACTGGAGGTCAAATGAATGAAATAGACCTAGTCCCTGTCTCCATGCAGTTTAACTCTAGTATGTTGGGGGGCAGTCATTAAACAAATGATTATATAAATTATATATACACATACACACACACACACACACACATACTACTATGATTATATATACATATATAACTGCAAATCGTGAAATATGCTACCGAGTAAAGTAAAAGTGCTAGGAGAGTATTCAATGGGGAGGGGACAGGGGAAGCCAAAAATATTTCTGAGTTGGAGTTGTAAGAGTCATCTATAGTATAACCTATAGAATAAAACAAAAATCTAGGAATGCATACCGATAAAAATAAATGAGAGAGAAGAGAAAGCTGTTTTTAACAGAAGAATGCCAACTAATAAACATACTGGGAATCATGGAGTTAGAAAATCATTTGACAACTACCATAGTAATAATTGTTTCAGGCAAAAGCAGTAGGTAGGGTAGGTGAGAAACATTGTATTTACATGTCTCAAAGTATTTTCCCATAAGATATTTACTAACTGGAAAGAAAAAAAAAGGTAACGTTAGAGTGCATGAAGCTAGGAAAAAATCTTACTAATCAAATGATCAAGTTAACATCATCAGGAAAGGAAAAAAGATATAGTTTACTTCTTGATTCATTTCTCTGAAATGAATGCAACTCCATTTCTCTGAAATATCTATCAAAATATTAACATGAATCTAATTATAGGTAACATAGACAGACTAACTCTGAGAGACATTCTATTAATACAGAATAAATGACCTGTATTCTTCCAAAACAACAAAGAGTCTAAGAAATTGCTGTGGGTAAGGCAGGTTAAAAAGACATGAAACCAAATATAATACATGATACTGAATTGACCTAGACCCGAAATTTTGTTGGTTATGAAGAACATCAGTAGTATAATTAATGAAATTTGAGCAAGATTTGTAGATGAGATAGTGGTAATGTTTCACTATTACCTTTTTTATTTTGATCATGGTTTCATGGGTAAGTAAGAAAATGTCTCTGTTTTTGGAAATACATATAGAGGTATCCTGAAGTAAAGGCATGTCATGTCTGTACTCTCAAAAGGTTCATAAAACTTTACACATACATATACCTAATATAGCAAACATGCTAAAATGTCAACATTTGAGTACTATTGATAAAATGTACACGGGAATTTTTTGTCCTGCCTTTGCAATGTTTCCATAAATCTGAATTTAATAAAAAGCTTAACAAATATTCTCTGGTCCAATATGTTTCTCAGAAATTATGTATTAGAAGAAATTATTGAAGCATTAGCCCTAAGAATCCGAAACTCAGTTAATATCTCAAGCAAGGAAGTGAAATAAACATTCAAGGAAGAGATTTTCATAGAGGAACAGGTAACAAGAAAGAAAATTAAGTTCTAAAGCATTTTCTACCTTTGCTTCTGTTTGTTTTTGTTGGTTTGTTTTCTGCCATGGTAAAAAAATAATACGTTTCCACTTAGATTTAATGAGAACTAAAGACAAAGCCAGAAGTGGTAAATAAAAACTTTTAATCCAACAGCAAAGGATCTGACAAAACAATAAATGAAGAGAAGCCCATTATTGCATTACTTTTAATTATCTAGATTAAAACACGCTAGAGGCAAAACCATAGGAGGCACTGCATTAAAGAGGAAATGAGGAGGCTGGGCCTGGCTCTTTAATTATAGCCAAGTGGTGTGGAGTAGATTATAACCTTGATGCCCCCAACTTTCCTCATTAATTAATTAAGTGAATTAGGCTGGGTGATTTTTAAGGATTTAAAACTTTCCTTATGGTTCTAAATTTCTATGATCCGGTGCCTCCTAAATTAGAACTGAATGTAGTTAACTAGAAATGTTAACTAGCCTATTTTTCCAATAAAAGTTTTACAAAGAATTTTTGTTTTGTTTTACTATATTAACGAGAAAATTCAGTTTCTATGGCAGATACTATTTGTGGTCTGCTTAACACCCCTTTTTCACTTCTAATAGAATCCTAACTCTGTATAAGGAGTGGAGTAATGGGCTATTATTTAATCATAACACGGGTGAATCCTCTCCCAGCTCCAGGGGGTGACTCAAAATTGTTCTAAGCAAATCATGCCTCTTTGCCATTTATAGGTTTAAGAGTGAACATGTGAGTTTTGCCTGCAATAAACTGAAGTTTGCTGAGATGGAACAATTATGAAACAGATGTTCTTTTCAGATAAAAAGATGGAAACCCACAAGAAA
Organism: Alouatta palliata; assembly: GCA_004027835.1. NCBI lineage: Eukaryota > Metazoa > Chordata > Mammalia > Primates > Atelidae > Alouatta > Alouatta palliata. The sequence goes on along the minus strand of PVKV010011763.1, from coordinate 18,273 downwards.
AAAGCATTTCTCCCCAACCGCTCCATGATTTCTTCTGCCTTTAATGTGGATGTGTGATGAATGTGATGGTTATAGCTTAGGCAGCTATCTTATGACTATGAGGCTTTAAGTTTAAAGTAGAAAAATCAACCTACGGAGGGACATAGGAAAACAAAAAGTTCCTGGGTGCTTAATGTTAGCATGTAGCCACTAGATCAAACTTGAAACTGCCTGCTTCCAAAAGTCAAGTTACTTGATGTAATCAAATACTTTTATTTTACAATGCACCATTGTTTGTTTATCATATTTCTTTCAGCCAAAAGCATTCCTAACTGATATGATTGTCTGCTTCAAAGCTTTAAGTAATAAATAAACTTTTCAGATAGAAGATATTTGAATCAATTCAAAATACTATCAAGAAAAATATAGCTGTATTTTTTTCTGATTTTATAAGAATTCCACACTAATTTCAAATAAACCAGAAAATACAAGAAAGTTTACAGGGAAAGATAAAGATTCCCATCAACCAGAATTACCATAAACATTTTAGTGTATATTCTTATTTACTTATTTATTGAGACAGAGTCTTGCTCTGTCACCCATACTGTAGTGCAGTGGCGTGATTTTGTCTCACTACCTCTGCCTCCCAGGTTCATATGAGTCTCAGCATCCAAGTAGCTGAGATTACAGACATTCACCACCACACCCACCTAATTTTTGTGTTTTTAGTAGAGACCAGGTTTCACCATGTTGGCCAGGCTGGTCTCGAACTCCTGACCTCAGGAGATCCATCCACCTCAGCCTCTCAAAGTGTTGGGACTACAGGTGTGAGTCACTGTGTCTGGCCTACATTTTATTATATATTTTTCTTACACAGACACAGATGTGCATGCATGCGTGTGCGTGAGCACAGACACACGCGAGCGGTGCGTGCACACAGACACACACACACACATACCTTTGCTTAACAGTTTCCCCAGGGCAGTAATTACTGGGTCAAAGTATGTGATTTAAATTATTTTTATATAGTTTGCAAAATTGCCCTCTAGAGATGTACTTATCTATCAACATAAGAGTTCCTATTACCACACTCTTAAGGAGATTTATTCAACATTGGAAGCAATAATGCTCTGAAATATTAGCTATTCAATCTCCTATTTTCCAGTATTTGATAACCATTATTGTTTAACATTTTCTAAGGATTTATAAACTAAAGTATTCCCTCCTTTTTTTCCCCATTGTGAAGTGCTTTTTGTTTTGTTCTGTTATTCTACTCAACACTTATCTTGAGCTTCCTGACCATTAACAACTTGTAAACGTTAAGAGACATATGTCAGAATGCGCAGAGCACAGTCTCAACAGCCAATCTACCTGTGTGCTGGGTTCAAATTCTGACTTTACCACTTAGAACTGTCTACCTTTGGGCAACTAAAAACCTTTCCATACCTCAGTTTCATTGCTTGTAAAATGAGGATAACAAAGTACTTAGCACATGGAGCTCACAGGAGGATTAAGTGAATTACCACATTAAAGCACTTAGAATAGTGCATGACATGTGATAAACACTACATAAGACCCAGTTATTATTATTGTTACTCTTATTAAAGATATTAGTATTCTGTCCTAAATCTTAACATTTATTGTTTGCTTTTCAACTTTTTATATTTTTTAATTGACAAAAATTGTATATTTATGGTATACAACATGTTTTGATGTATGTATACATTGTGAAATGGCAAAATGAAATTGACAAATTCATTACTTTGTATACTTGTTTTTAGTAGTGAGAACATTTAAAATCTTTCTAGTGATTTTTAAGCATATAATACATTGCTATTAACTGTAGTCACCATGTACAATAGATATTCTAAACTTATTTCTCCTAACTGAAATTTTGTATCTTTTGAACATTATTTCCCCAATTCCAACTCTCCTCACCCCTACCAGGCCCCAGTCCCTTGCCAACCACTATTCCACCCTTTGTTTCTATGAATCCGATTTTTTCAGATTCTACATATAAGTGAGATCATGCAGTATTTGTCTTTCTGTGTCTGGCTTGATTTACTTAAGATAACATCTTCCAGGCTCATCCATGTTGTGGCAAATGACAAGATTTCCTTTCTTTTTAAAGGATAAATAATATTCTATTGTGCATACACACTACAATTTCTTCATCCATTCATATCTTGTTTTTTAACTTTTTAAAAGGTCTAATATGACTCTCAAAGTTTTACATTTTCATGTGGTTAATCCAAGATTCTTTTCATTTGTTACTTCTTGCTTTGGTATCATGTTTAGGTAGTCCATTTTCAAACATTATTTATTTGTAAACTCCTATATTTTCTTTTAGTATTTATATGTTCTTATTTTTAACATTCAAATCAATCCAGAACTTCTTTTATTTAGGAGTAATCTATGGGTACATCTATTATCTATCTATCTACCTATCTATCTATCTATCTATTTATCTATCTATCATCTACCTATCCATCCATCTATTGATCTATTGTTGGCCAACTGTCTCCATTTGATTTACTATTTTATCCGTTTCTAATGTATTTGAAATATGTTTTTCACATTTCCAATTTGCATGTGAATTTCAGTCAGCTTCTGGATGTTGCATTATGTCTCACTGACATATATATTTCTGAAATATCCATTCATTCCATACTGTTTTAAATATAAGAACTCTAGAATACGTTTTAACAAGCCTACTTGCATTCATCTTATATTCAAAATGGTTGTGTTTAGCAGTTCTTGAATATTGATCTTGGTTGGATGACTTTAAGAATCATCTTTTTGGTCAGGTGCTGTGGGTCATGCCTATAATCCCAGTAGTTTGGGAGGCTGAAGCAGGCAGAACACAAAGTCAAAAGACTGAGACCATCCTGGTTAACATGGTGAAACCCTGCATCTACCAAAATACAAAAATTAGTCTCAGCTGCTCAGGAGGCTGTGGCAGGAGAATCATTTGAACCCAGGAGGCAAAGGTTGCAATGAGTCGAGATCACACCACTGAACTCCAGCCTGGGCGACAGAGCAAGAGTTCATCTCAAATAAATGAATGAATGAATGAATGAATGAATATTTTTAAACAGAATCATTTTTTTTCTAAGAATTTTACATTTCCTCACAATTCCACGAAGATATTCATAGAGATTTCCTTACAAATGGATTCAGAGAGAATTGAAAACTCTTAAACACATTTAGACTTTCCATTCAGTTTTGTTTTTTAACAACTGTCTTCATGATTTTGTAGTTTTTTTCACAGAAGCTTCGTCTCTTTCAAGTATCTTCCTAGGTTTTTCATATGTCTAATAGTTATTTTAAATGGAATGGCTTTTTTTTTAAATTTTCTTTGCTGTTGATTATGAATGACATATACTATGGTGTGAGACATTGAATTTTTACATAATCAAGCATAGCCTATTTATTAAATTTTTAAAATAAGGTATTTATTTGCTGATTTACTTAGGTTTACCTTAGGGGTCATTCATATTATGTACAAATAATAATAATTTTGTTAATTTTTCTTTTTCCCAACATGCATACATTTATTTAGTGTTACTGTTTTATTCCATTTGTTAGAACATCTAGAAAAATGTTGAATGAGAGTAGTGCTTGTGGAAGCTTGGTCTCATCCTAGCCTTTAATAAACATGGCATTAATAGTTTCTTGTTTCTTGACTTCTGGTAGATTATAATATCAAGGGAAAAAATCTTCAGTCTTAGTTTACTGGAAAATGTGTTGGAAGTAGATGCTTGATTTTTCAAACAATTTAAAACATCTTGATATTTAAATATCTTTATATTCTTGGGACAAACCATATCTTTTAGAAGTTTTATTAAATACAATAAATATTTCAGAAAATAAAATATAGACAGAGTATAGAGAAATTTTATAGTATCTTAACCCAGTTTTACTCTGGCTTCTAAAAGATAAAGCACTGAAATCTGGGCTTTCTTCCCAATATCCTCAGAGGAAAGGTGCTTAAGTATAGTTTTAAAACATTTTTTTCTTATAGAAGTAACATGCATCCATTAATTTAAAATTGAAAATATAAGTAAGACTGAAGAAAAACAAAAACTCATAAATAGGAGACAATTACTAGTCAATATCTCGTATTGGGTTTTTGTATGTTTTACTTCCTCTTTCTAGTATATGTATATAAAATATTTTAAGAGTATAATTATATTTTTTATCCTGATTGGTTACTTGGCAGTACATACTATGAATAGCTTTCAATTTCATAAAATGTTCAACTACAATTTCAAGGCCTGGCCTCCTATTACACTATATGAATCTACCATATTTTATCTGATCATTTATCTAATTTTAGGCATTTCTATAATATACACATTTCTTATACCGTAAAAAAAAACCTGTGAAAAACACCTTTATTAATATTAAAACTTTTTTCCAATTATTTATGTATAATAAAAATCTTAAGAGGCTAAAGTGCAATGCTGAGGAATGTGGCCATTTCTAAGACTTTGTAGAGTGTGCTAATTCTAGCTCCCTTTTTCTTCTCTCTCGGGAACACAAAGCTCTGATTCTTTTCCCTCTCTACCTGTCCCCATTGCTTCTCTTTTGAGGAAAATGCCAGATGCATAACTGTCTACTTTTTTCACATACGCTGATTACATTTTTTTCTTGTCTATGAGTCTCTTGATTCCTTATGGTCTCCTGATTAAACACTTTCTAATTCAGAGCTGTGACAGAAGTAGGGACCAACTAATGCAAAGCTTTTTCGGTACTGAACATTGTTTAATCTTCCAGTAGTCTCCTCTGAATGGTAACTTCCTTTAAAAAATGGACATAGAATAGGACACATTGACAAAACACTACATTTAATTTTGACACACAATATGGATTTCTAATAACACAACTTAGCAATAGCAATCAATTTTGACAAATGCTTCATCAGGACAAACAATTATTTCAATCTTTCTTTCTAAATAAGATGAACAAAAATAGAAGCTGTTGTAGAAAGTGCAGAAAGGTTTAGAATTGCTCAAGCTAGTAAGTCTACTCCCATGAGGCATGGTTAGATTCTGACATTATTATCAGTACTAACATATTATTCTTCGATGTAAAAAGGATATTCTTTAAATGGAATTAAAAAATTTTTTAATATTATAAATTTTTTAAAAAATTCCATTGTAAAGTCCAATATAAGTAATTATAGAATATCTGGAAAACAGCAAAAGAGTTCATATTTTTAAAAAGCAAATGAAAAAAGTTAGAATTCTGAATATCAGAGTTCAAGACACAAAGAAACCTCAATCACCTCTCCTATGAAAAGCAAGTATAGAGCTCAGTGTACTCAATGTTTTAAAGGAAATTACAACATACAGGATTACCAGAGAACTGGGTAGCTGTATTACGGAATTCTATGCTGATACATAATGTGAAAGTGCAGTGACCAAGCTGTAGTAGGAAGCATGCTACAAAATAATAATAATAATAATAATACCCTAACAATGTCTGCTAAAACCATTTGACTCCTGGTTTCACGCAAAAGAGTTAAAAAGGTTAATGTCTCATTTACTGAAAACATATTACCACAGGGGAAAAATATTGAATTTTTTAGGTCCACTATTCATAAATTAACCATCTAGTGATAAAAGCTACAAACTAGATCATTCAAAGAAATTTGTAATTTTCTTAACTGCCCTTTACAATGAAAAATGGATTTGTGTACTGCTTTAGAATAAAGTAAGTTAATTTCTTTATCCACAGGCTATCACCAACCCTCTGAAAAAGTCCTACTGTTAATGATTATATATGAAGACATTTTCATCAGCTGTCTGCCAGTAATGTTAAGAACTAAAGCAATTCATCAACAGGCCACTTGTTCTCTTTTTCAAATTAAACAATCTGTTAGATATTCTTTTCCACTGGAGAAGAAATATAATGGATTTTATTTCTCAGATTATAAATGAGTTTTGAGTTTGGATGTCTGAACTGTTTCTGCTAAAACTTGAGAAGGAAAAAATTTTTTTCATAAGGCAAAGTCATCCTTAAGGCTAAAAGTAATGTGCTCCTGGTACATCATATTTTACTATCATATCGACAGAGGAGGAGAGAACTAAGGGTGGATATTGGATAAGATGTACCTATGTGACCCCAGGGCACTGCTCTTCCTTAGAAATTGCTTGGTACATAGAAATACTCACAGATATACCCCTTTTACTGGGCAATGCAAGGACATCATTTCTTAACTACAACTCCCTGGCAATGTCTATTTACACCAAAATAACCTTTATACATATGTTTCTATAGAAACCAACTATCTTGCCAGGTGATAGCTGGTTTTTGTGTTTCATGCAAAAAGGACTTTTTGTGCCTTTTCAACACTTTCATAATTGAAACTCCAACATACAGTCTAGATTTGGCCAGAAGTAGAATTTTGAGAAAATGAAAGAAAATGACAAAGGGCTCCAGGTAACCTCAAGAAAGGGCAGTTTGCTATACTTTAACAAGTATAAAATATTATATTGTAAAAAGCTCAGTTATTTAAAACAAACATATTTTGGGAAAGTGTACATATGCCTAGAATTATTCTATATGGGCTGTATGGTTGGTGAAGCAACTTAAAGAACAAACTCAATTAATATTAATAATTAAAAATTAATAAAAATCAGATAATTGGTTTCTTGATAGTAGGATTTTCTAACTTTTACTTTAGGTTCAGGAGTACACGTGCAGGTTTGTTACATAGGTAAATTGTGTGTCATGGGGGTTTGGTACAGAGATTAGTCATTACCAAAGTAATAATAGGTGGTTTTTCATCCTCTCCTTCCCACCATCCTTCACCCTCAAGTAGGCTCTTGTATCTGCTGCTGTTTCCCTCTGTGTGTCCAAGTGTTTTCGTTGTTTGGATTTTCTCTCTCTTTTTTTTGGTACAAATAAACCAGGAAGAGAATTTCCTGAATTATTCCCCAAACAACTTTTCCTCTAAGGTTGGTTTTATAACTCCTGATACTGTATAGTTTGCTTGGCTTATGACAGGTTTGGTTGTTAGATTTTATGTGGTTTCCTTTTTGGTTAGACATTACTAGACATACACACTTGTTCCAAACACAGATACCTGTTTCTTACTCTAGATTTGAGAACTTAGTTTGTCCAGGATTACACTTGTTAAGGAGGCAGACATTTTGGAATAACTACCACTACCAGGTGTGGTTCGTATTTCCTGCTTGAAATGACATTAGAGTAAATATTATGGTTATTAATATTTAACAATGGCCTGCCTTTGTGATAGTTCCACTTTAAGCAGGGGAATTTGTCAGTCTTCTAGGTCTCTGTATTGAAATGTTTGGATAGCAATAGTGTACATGTGGAAACTATACTGCACACAATTTTGATTGTGAAATGGTAAATCTCCCCTAGAAACAGAAATCCAGAAAGGGATATGAAGACAGGTTTTCTACAAGAAACATGTTTCCAATGTGCATAAGAGAAGGTTTATTACAGCCTATTACAAAGAGAAGGTCATTGATTTCAAGTACAGTTAAATTTTTCATTAGCTGTGCTCTGCCTGCTTCAAACAAGCCATACAATTTGTCAGCATTTGTGTGGTTAAATCTTTCCATACAAACAAAATACAACCATTCAAGCAGGAGCAATAGATTAGTCTTTCTTACATCTAACCTTTATCCTGAATCATGAGTTAACATTCACTAAAAGATAGCACTATCTGTCTCATTTTTCTTTTGTCCTCTTTAATTATATCCTCATTTTTCTCTCAAAAAAATAAAATAACATATTTTTTTTGCAAAAGTTTAGCACTATATATTTTAAATGAAATATTCTTCTCTGTCTTTGATTTGTTCTTTCTTCTCTTCTTTTAACTTCATTCTTTTGCTTGGTTTGTATTTTTTCTATTTCTCTCTAGCCAAAGGGTAGTCCCATTAGCCCCACAATACCTTTGCTCCACATCCATTTCTTTATTCTCTCCCTGCTTGATTTCCTTGCACTTATAATACCACTGTGGTAAACATGGTGGTGGATAATGCAAAAATCATTCCCATTCACTTCCATGTGGAAGCAAAAATTCAGTTGGGGGAACTGACCTTATGTGATATGTGCCTTTGGGCAGTCCATCCTCTTTGCCAGTGAGGAGCTCAATCTATAACACAATAATGGACAATGAGATACAGAAGACAGTTGCTGATAACCTCTAAGAAAGTTATCCCTAGCTCTTAGGAGAGATCAGCTGGAAGCTAAGCTCTCTACCTCCTCCTTGAATTGAACAATGCAGTATGTAACAGCCACTGGAAGTTGTCCTAAATCACAGGAGAACCAGCCTCAGGATGAGGATGATGTTCTGGGTGGTAGAGTGGAAGAGAGAAAAATCGTAGAACCTTGAGGACACATTATTGAGCCACGGGTCCCACCCTACCTAATGCCCTGCTTCCTTATTGCCTAATCAGCTTAAGCTTTTCTATTATTTGCAGCCAACAGGACCCAAAATGATACAATTTCCTCCACATTACTGACTGGAACAGTAAAAATGGTCACATTGATAAAGACTGTCCCTAGTTGGGAGCTAAAGTTTTCCTTCTTTAGGGTTTCCCTCTAAATCTAAGTCATGAAAACATAGAAAATACATTATTATTGGTCTGTGTTTCTATACAGCTTAAATATCCAAAAATATTTATATCATCATGACAGTTGGTGAAGTTCTGACTACATCAACAATTGATCAGAAAGTTGCCAACAGGTTATAAACATAAGTAAGTCATGGGTCCTATTTTCAAGAAGCAACATTTATAATGGAAATGAGCAACTGATACATCAGTAAGTATAGTATTTGTTTCTCTAATGATAAAATATTCCAGAGTCCTTAGGAGCTGATCCCATCACACAATCAATGAGAGACTTTCACCAGACAGATGAGACAAAATCAGTCTAGAGGTCATAGTACTGTAATACAAACCTCTCAGCTTACCAAAAAAACATGGCTTTTTGGTAAGAAAGCTAGTTCTCTTGAACACTTTATGTTTCTGTATTTAAAACCAAAAACAATTGGAAAATTCCTCTTGGTCACTGAAGATTTAATATAGCACTCCAAATGTATGATTTGCTGATTTGTTTTCTGTCACATTTGATGGCTTTTCCATCATATCAACAGTATGAAGGTCAGGAATAAAAGTAAATATGTACCTTAACAAATATTAGATCAGAACTTCCTTTGCCAAACAAATAGCTTAACAAGAAAATCCCAGTAACTTCAGAACCAGTGTTAAACATACCATCTGTTTGGAAGAAAATATGTTATACAACCCTTTACAAAGTACACACACACACACACACACACACACACACACACAGACATTTGAGATATCGAAACACCTAAATTTAAAAGATTAAGAATTTAATCTTAAATACAAGAGTTTTAAACTCTCAAAGGTAAGGCATTTTATATCTCTAACATCAAATAAATTTAAATCTCAACAAATACTAAGTTATGCTATAGGTCAAATATGCCAGATGAATATGTATTATGACAAAAACTAAAATCCCTCCCATGGGGCAGAAATTGTTTTGTAATTTCCTATTTACTAAGCAACTCTGTATCTTATTTGTTATCCACTTATGTTTGTTTAATTTTGTAATGGATTAAAAGCCAGGATTGTTAATTCATCTTTCTTTTGTCTCAGGTACCAAGTAATCATAATATTAACAATTTATATATTCTGCTACACCTTATTTAATTTACATGGGCAGTTAGACATATCAGCATGTTGGAATGCCTTCTTTTCATAATTTTGTCTATGGGAACACTGTTGCATAAATCGTCTGCACTAGAGGTAGCCATGGGTGAAATGGCCTTTCTTATTAAATGTCACAAGATTTAATGTCACAGTATAATTGGGATGGAACGATAATTGCACTAAGCTCAACATGTCTTTTTCTGCTAACACATTATTAATCCACAGGAGTGTTAAAATATGTTTAATAAAGGCCCCATTCACATGGAAATTGTTGGCACTTGCTAAAAATTACACTCTTTCATTGCTCAGCCCTAAGAATTTCTAGCAGAATTTTCAGCAAGTTGGATTTTCAAGTGAAATTACAGAAGTCCACACTAAGAATTCAACATTTGTTCTCAAAGTATATTTTTTAAAGGATTAAAATAATGTCTTATGCTTTAAGCACTAATGCATTGTAGTATTACCCTGGTAGTGCCAAAACTCATGCTTAACAAGTGCTTTAAAAGAAAGTACATATGGATATATACTTACCTTTGTTCCTCTTTCTTACGTGCATGCGTGCACGCAAACACACACACGCACTCTATCTCTCTCTATCTTTCTCATACTCACACAGTTCTCCTGGGCATACAGCTAAGTTATATGCACTAGCAGTAAGTTTTTAAGTAATAAGGTGGCATCCAACGATTGAGTTCTGACTAATTGCAGGTAGGCAGAAGTCGTGACCCAGAAAACCTACTTCACAATACTACATATTCTTCTTGCATAAAACAAAAGACCCAGGAGAGGACTCCAAAAGCCAATGCTTGTTGAATATTTGTATTGAACTATGACCCAGCAAAAAAGGAAAACAACAACATTACATTTCTGAGAACACAGGACTCGTTGCAATGCAGTTAGATCATCTTGGTTTTCTTTTCTTTTTGTTTCTTTTTTCTTTGTCCTTTTTTAGGTAGAATCTACCTACTGTAAGAAGAAAAATAATCACCTTCAAATAATGTATTTTCTTCTTGTTAATTCAGTCAATAACCTTGCTTAAGCTAATTAATTTTGGGGGGGTTTCATATTCTCAATCATAAACCCAGGGATACATACCAGGCATTTCATAAAATCATAACCTACAGGACGTTTATAGGTCAACTACTCCACCTCCATGCCTTCATGTAGAATCCATCCCCTAAACGCTACAAACTGAGACTCTTCATTGCTTAAAAGCTCCTTTAAAAAGGAGCTTATGGTAAAAGACTCTACATACTTATTTCAAAGTCTAAAGTTCTTATTTCAAAATCCTTATTTCAAAGTCAAAGTTCTTGGCAAATTACCTGTAAAGAAGTCTACCCACCCCATAGCTGTCCTTGGAAGGTATTTGTATTTGTCTATTCTTTCAACAGAGCATAGAAGTGAGAACACTTTAAGCTTTCCCCAATCTTTTCTTCTGTGGTTAAACTAGATCACATCAGTTTTTTAATCTTTACTTACAAATGAGTTTCAAAACTTAAAACAATTCCAACTTTTCTATATCTTTTTTTCATAAGCCATAGTCACACAATTGATCTATTTGGTAGAAAAGTAAACACAAGCAGAAAAGAAACCCATTCAACCAGCTGTTTATATAGACAAAACTACTTTTGATTGAATGCTCCTTTCTTTGCATAGTTTCTATTGCCTTAAATAACAGAATCTGAAACCAAATACTCAAAGAAAATTGTAATGAATGAGTTTAAGGGTATAATTTTTTCAGAGACGTAAAGTGTTGGATATCTATACATATTTTACAGTACAATTCATTTGGATTAAATTTAGTTGTGATAATAATTACTTTCAATTCAGCTAAGCACATTCCCCCACAGGTTTCTTTCAATTAAGTATATTTGATCAGGCCAGAACTGGACATAATTGAAAAACTTGGAGGCATATGATTTACCCAAATCTCCCTTTGTAATTCCTTGAGCGGCAAGAACTCAACACATCCATTTCTTTGGAAGAACTAGGAGGAGCAAAGCAAGCTAGTACAGAAAATTATACCAATGAAATTGTGAAACAATTTAATCAATTTAGCCTTATAAGCTTTAAAAAAAAATCTTGGTTTTAAGGTGACGGGAATGGGGCAGGGAGGATACAACCAACAATCTCTGCCAATAGAGCCATCCAGTTGACCTAATAAATGCATAACTTGTTATCCTTGTAATCTTTCTCTACAGCTTATTGGGGCTATGGAGATAGGGTTATACTCAAATTCCATCAAATTCATTTATTAACTCCAAAAATTAGTATCTCTGAGCATCAAGTTTCTTAAATGACAAACTGCGTACATAATGTTTAACTTGCCCTGTTAACCTTGTTCTGAAGTTTACAGAAGATAAATGTGTAAAGTACCTACCTGAGTGCCTGGAACAATAAAATAAAGATGGCTTCAAATTCTTTGCAACTCTCTCCTGAGACCTGCCTTGACTAAAAGAGTATTGCAGGAATGTCACTGTGTAACTTCCAAAGCTGGGCCTTAACATATCTTCAGCTTTCATTCTCATTCTGGGAACACTTCTTTTTTGAACCCAGCCATCAAGCCATGTTAAACCCACACCATTTAAATGGGCACCCTGAGGAGACACGAGGCACTCGGGTTGACAATTCCATCTGAGCCCTCAGCTGACAATCGGTACCAATCACCAACCATGTGGGTCAGCCACCATGGGCACTCCAAGCCAGTCAAAGCCTCAAGAGAACTGCAGCCTTAGCCAACACAATGCAGAAGAGAAAAATCACCCAGCTGGGCTTACAGAATCCACAAACTCATAAGAAATAAGAGGAGTTTTCTTTTTTGAAGCAACTAAGTTTGGGGTAGTTTGTTACACAGCAAAAATATCCAAAGAATTTTCAATAAATGAAGCAATTATTATTTTTCCCCAGTGATGCAGAAAATAGCACATGTTGGTGCTTCTTTCTTTGCTCTGCTGAGAGGCTTTAGGGACAATATGTCCCACGTTGCCATCTAGTGCCAAAGCATTGGGGTGGAGGGAGCAGGGAAGTAGGTGCTTTGCCAGAAAGAAGGAAAACTTGACTTGAATACAAGACATCTAGAAGAACTAGAGTTCTCTTTCCAATGAACACACTGTAGTGTGCATCATCTCCTTACATCACACACTTTTGTGAGTTCTTAAATGACTATGAACAGCAGGAAGAGAATATATTTGCCCTTAAATCTGGTGTTACAACCTGTTTAAAGGGTGTACCCCTGAAAGGCTTACTCTTCCTTGCCTATGACTTTCCCAGATTTATATTCTATTTGCTTCCTTACTCCTCTTCCTATCTATCTTTGTGGACATCACATACCAAGCACCAAACATACCTGTCTCCATTTCCTGCCTGTATAGGCTTCTTGCCTCTTCTTTTTGGTATCTCCTTATGCTCACTGATGTCCCCAACCTGCTTACCCTTGGCCTTGACTAGTTATCTCCCTAAATCTATGACATCTAAGGGACACTCCTTTTAGATTTCCTGTTTGGGCCTTTATTTCTCTGCTCTGAAGCATTGTTGCTATACCCAGTGTGGTAATAGATGTGGTATTGCAGGTGTACAAATGTACATAGTCTTTCCCCAGAACACAAGTGAATGAAAATTACAGTAATCTATGTAAAATTCCTTACAAAAGTGGCAGTATCAGAATACACAATTGCATATTCAGTTACCAATAATGCCTCTTGTTTTTGATAAGTAGTTAAACTCCCGCATCCTCTGAAAGTTCCTACTTCCAGTGGAGCAAATTCGTGCCATCTTTGGTGAGCTTTATAATCAAATATAATAACATGGGGGCAGCTGAACAATTATTATGGCACACTTGGCATCAGTATATTAAAGTTTCCCTGTCTTTGGGAGCTACCTTTCCTTTATCCAAAGAGGCCATGATCAATTTAGGAACAGAATACTTATTATGTATTTGCAATATGAAGAAAATGATTACTGTAGATTACAATAATTTAAGATTTTTTAGTATAAAAATACATTCAGTTCAGGAAATTTCTTCTTAGACACAGTAATTATTTTAATTATTTCTTTTCTGGTAATTTTTTCTATAGAGCGTTTCTCATTGTGTTGTTTTAATTGAGATAACTCAATTAAGCCATAGAAATTTTAAATTATTCAAAATTGCAGTAGTTTTTGTTCTATGTGATTTGAAAAAGAACTTTTTCTTTTGAAGACTTCAGTTTGAAGAAATGTTTACATCTCACTCCTTGGCTATGTGTTTCTCAGCTGCCTGCATCTACGTGATGACAGTCTCTTGCATTTCACAATAGTAAACTCTTCTGATGAGGGCAATTTGAACTTCAAGGGAAAGACGATGTGATTTGAGAGCCAGAAAGCCAAAGAGCTAAGAATCACATATAGAGGCAACTGGCTGGTAAATATTGGATGTGAACAAACAGGCAAAGAAAGCAGTTCTAACAATTTGTTATTATGCTGGGTAGAAATATTTAGATGAGCAGCATGTAAGATCACAAGTGCAAAGGAAGAGGCTGCCTAATGAGGGCCCCTTCATCTTTACATTTATATAGTAATGCTCAGCTTACACAGAACTTCCACGTCCTTTATTTCATTCAGCTCTCACAACAATCCCATGATGGATGCCAGGACAGTAATGCTTTTCATGTTTTACACAGGAGAAAACTGAGGCTTTCAAAAAGATTGCTGAATTTCCTAATACTACTTTTCAATATAAGACAATCTAAGACATAGTAAAGAAGACAGAGTTGGCATTTATCTGTATCTTCTGACTTTTGGGCCTGGGTCCTTCCACTGCATCATTCTGTGGCTCTAATTTTGAGATACATAAAGTTGTGAGTGGAGGTAGGAAAGCTGAGAAATAACATAAAAGATTACATCTGCCTGATACTGACAAAGAACTAGAATTGGTTATCTTAATAAGAAACACGTTTGAAAAGTCCTCTTTATTAAAATCCTGATGACCTATATGCTGGAAACTACACTTGTGTAAAATCCGTGTTTCCTGTCAGGAGGAAAACTAAGAATGCTCTCCAAGCAGGAGATCTGGCAATGGTGCCATTTTATTTGATCCTGCCATTATTGAGTGAGGTGGTGGTCTCACTGATGTGGACATAGTACAGGGTCAAGCAAGAATAATTCTCACTAAACAAATATTATACAAGGGGTGTTGCTGATCTGCTGATCTCATGTGCCCTAGTTTTTGAAAACTGTCATTTGGGACCATCCCACCTAAATAGCCATCTCTAAAAATACACTGATTTTTTTTTTTAACTCAGGATTTTGAGAAGGCAATAGAAAGACTGGGATGAGCAAATGATTACTATGGGCTGAGAATTCTAATAAAATTATAAATACTATTTGAGTCATAACAAACCACAGGTAACATGTATATTAGGCCAAAATAGTTAATCCACTCTTCCTAAAAATTATGAAAATCTTTTAAAAAATGTGGCTAGCAGCTTATCAAGACTAGTATTATGCTTTTATTCTTAGCTATTGCTCTACTCTCTGCTTGTTGTAGTCCTACACTGATATATTAAAAAGCTATTTTCTTATATCAAGGCCTGTACCATAAATTGCAAAGAATTCTGCAACTCTTTGTCTCTAACTCTGCAGTCATTTCAAAATAGAATCTCAGCCATATTTCTAAAGTGGTTTTAATTCCCCTGAATATGTTCTACAAATTGCCCACAACGAGGTATTGAGTACTCCGGAACTGTTCAATTGTGTGGCACTGCAGCTCTCTGTCTCTCTATATGCTCTCTTCGCTGGGAGCTCATTTAGCTCTGAAAAATGATAGCTGCAACCCTCTGTACACTGCTGTTTCTCCAATTTGCCTGCTATTTTTTACTCAGCAGCTTCATGATCTTATGGCAATGGAAAGGATTCTCATAGTTCCTATTTTCATAGTAACTTTCAGGTCAATCTGGAATTTAAAATATAGTTTGCCTCAGCTGCAGATACTCTTATGTCAATGTTTTTAAAAATTGTGTTTAGAGACCTATAGGTCCTGAAATCTGCATGGAATATACATCTGTGATTGAAACTTTTGTTTATAAGTAGTGTTCTGGGTTTTGATATGAAACATATTTCTTATTTTGGATTGTGATAAAAGGACTTTGAAAGTCACCATTTTATGCTATTTAATGTATAGTATTAAGTATTCAATTATTTACAAATATTTGAGATTTTATGCTTAAGCTTTTCATGTTCACTG
Organism: Alouatta palliata; assembly: GCA_004027835.1. Lineage (NCBI taxonomy): Eukaryota > Metazoa > Chordata > Mammalia > Primates > Atelidae > Alouatta > Alouatta palliata. Next base: position 2,355 of record PVKV010011763.1, on the reverse strand, counting down.
CTGAGTGTGTCTATGTTTATGTGAAAGGTTGAAGCAATCACATAGAGTTGTGGATAAACTATTTTATTTGGTGTCACTAGTCAAGCACTTCTCAATATGAAATTGCCTGGTGTATGAGAACTCAGGTTTCTGAGACATATGGCCTTTTTCTAACACATTTCTGCCATGCATTTAGTTGTAGGCCTTGAATGAGACAATTTCTTTGAACTGAAGTTCCCTCACCTGTAATAATGGGATAATAATATTTATCTCACATGATTGTAAAGTGGTCAATAAATGGACACCATAATTCTAACAGTGGAAGGTTTGTTTATCAGAAGTGTAAAAACACATAATGGAGATATTAGCACAATTTTGGGCTAAAATAAATGAAAAGAGCAATAGCTTTTAAAAATCTGAAATATCTGGAGAATTGGAATCATTTAATCTAGAACTGAGGCAAAGAGGGAATGTAATCTTGTCTATGACCTGAGAATCAACTCTAAAGAAGGAGCTAGTTGTATTTTACAGAGGTCAAGACAACACTCTGACAATACAAGAATCTAATTCAATTTAATAATAAATTTTATTTTAAAATCTAAAAATGTCTAAGCAATCCAGCAATTCTACTACTATATGTTTATACTAAAAACAATTAAAAATAAAAAACATGTATTTATACAAAAATATGTAAATGGATGTTGATAAATCCAAACAGGGGGAGAAATCCAAACTGTTCTTCAACTAATGAATGAACCAACAAAATATGGTATATCCATACCATAGAATGCTATTCAGCCATGTTTTCAGCCATGGAAAGGCATGAAGTACTGATAGGATGTCACAACCTGGATGAACCTTGAAAGCATTATAGTAAGTGAAGGAAATCAGTCATAAAAGACCACACATTACGTAATTCCATTATATGAGATATCCAGCAAAGGGAATACTACACACAGAAAACACATTAATTGTTGCTTAGGGCTACAGGGAAAAGGAGTGGGTAGGGAGGATTGGGGAATGATAACAAAAGGGTATAGGTTTCTTTCTGAGGTGATGGAAATTGTCTAAATTTGATTGTGGTGATGGTTGTACAAATCGGTGAACAGATCATAAACCACTGAATCATATCCTTCAAATTGGTGAATTCTGTGGTATAAGAATTATGTCTCAATAAATTTGTTAGCAAATATAGTGACTATTTGTAGCAAATACATAGTGACTAAACATTGGAAAAGGCTACAAATCTACAAAACCTTAATACTTTGCTAGGCTACTGGCTTTTCTCAATAACATGGTGTCCTTGGAGCTGTAAAAGAGGGGTGGTGCCCGATTGTGGGATGTTACCATTGTGGTTACAGCTTAGATTTTTGTTGAATTTTGTCCTCCTTTGGTTCTGAAGATCATTTTACTCTTGATCATACTTCTTAAATTTTCCTCTTTTTAGGGATTTTTATTATCCTGAATTGGCTGTCTCCATCAGAAAAGAAATAAATAATGCATCAAGTAACACAAAAAGTAGATTGGTGATGTATAATACCAAGTGCCTGCAAAGGCATGTAGTATATGGGAGACACATTTCCACTCCAGTATATATGAAAATGAGATAAATGTTTCATTTTTGCTTATTGCTACCTTTTTCCATTATAGATTTCCATATCTACAATTAATGATCAACAACCAAGTGTTAAATACTCCGGATACAACTAACTTTCCACACAAATAATCTGTCAGAAATGCAAAAAAAAAAATATCCAGTTTGCAATGCATGAGAATTGTTCAAATCTGAAGCAATAACAATTTTGGCAGTAAAACAGTTTACGCTGTGATAAAGAATCTGATTTTAGTTTGTGTTTATCTGAAGTTAGGAATGTTTAAGATGTAAAATGAAATGTTCTACCACAAACTGACACATAGTTTTGTGACACACAACAAAAATGTTTAATTTGAGGATATTCTTATGACATATGGGAAGAAAACACCCACAAAAATCACAGCTTTCTCCAACACATGCATCATGAAAAACTGTCTGTCCTTTGCCACCTTTGCAGTCTGAAGCCTAATCTATATCACAGCTTTTAATGGGCTCTTAAATGTGATGTGCAGATGGAGATTTTTATAGTATCATTGGAAACCAAAACCAGAAATGTGGTATGTGTGGTTTTGGATTTGTTATCTTTTTTTTTTTTATATATACTTTTTATTGCATTTTAGGTTTGGGGGTACATGTGAAGAACATGCAAGATTGTTACATAGGTACACACATGGCAGTGTGATTTGCTGCCTTCCTCCCCATCACCTGTATCTGTTATTTCTCCCCATGCTATCCCTCCCCAACTCCCCACCCCCTGCTGTCCCTCCCCTTTTTCCCCCCGA
>PVKV010011762.1:33742-69055 GCA_004027835.1 Alouatta palliata | reverse complement strand
CATCATTCTCAGCAAACTGACACAGGAACAGAAAACCAAACACCGCATATTCTCACTCATAGACGGGTGTTGAACAATGAGAACACATGGACACAGGGAGGGGAGCATCTCACACTGGGGTCTGTTGGGGGGAAAAAGGGGAGGGACAGCGGGGGGTGGGGAGTTGGGGAGGGATAGCATGGGGAGAAATAACAGATACCGATGATGGGGAGGAAGCCAGCAAATCACACTGCCATGTGTGTACCTATGTAACAATCTGGCATGTTCTTCACATGTACCCCCAAACCTAAAATGCAATAAAAAGTATATATATATAAAAAAAATGGCACTTTCACCAATGAATATGAAACTTTCATTTGTTCCAAATCAGTTCCACAATTTGTTTTTATTTCTGTGTATGTGTGTGTGTGTGTGCACGCACTGTGTATGCAGTGTGTTTTTAATGCCATACATTAGGTTCCCTGGGAAATGGACTCTAGGATGTTGATTTGTAATCAGGTACTCATAAAATCTTACCTTCTTTATCTCTAAAGGAGGTTTGAAAGGAGAGGTTTAGGAATAAAGAGAAGTTGATCAGCTTTTCAAGTACAATAAAGCCTCAGCCAATATTACAAGGTTGCTCTGCAGTTTGGAGGGCACTTCATAATAGTACCAGTTTGGGATGAAGGTCCTGGACATTTGTAACTTGGAGACTTTGGACAAAGTGTATCTCTTTAGCAAAAAGGAAGCCCCAGATATGGATTCATCTATGAGATCTTAGTCAAACACAGCGTAGGAGAAGTATCACAAAGACACATCAACCCAACCACATTTTACATCTTTTATTCCTCAGATTGCTTCTCAAATCCAGTGATTTCATAGAAAAAGTTCTAGGATTATCCTCCAAGATTCTATCTGCTACTCTTCTTAGGAAAATGTTGCAAAAGAAATGTAAGATGAATTAAAATCCATGCCATTCCAACTATGATCAAGTTGCAGATGATGGGCTCAGGTTGCTCCCCAGTAGGATGTGTTCTTCCAGGCCCTTGGTCCCTCAGTCAGCCAAGAATGGGGGAGAAGACCCGCTGGGTGCAGTCAGCTCATTCAAGTAAATATCAGATCCCAAAGAATTTTCCAGAAAGTGATTTATTTAAGCAGAGAGAGAGAGAAAAAGGAGAAAGAAAAGCAGTTGCCACACTGCTGTAGAAGGGGATCCAGAGACAGAGTCCACACAGATGAGAGAGAAGGGGACTTTTAACATGGGAGTTATTCCCACCCCATTTACATTTTTTGTCCTGTGAAAAGAGTTCTTTTAAACTTCTGCTGGAGTTATTGACTTTTTATTTCTGGGCAGTCTTATCTTCCTGCACACGCAAAAGTTAAAAAAAGACCCCTAAGCTACGGGATAGAGACGTGGAAGAAGGCAAGTCGGGCAGGTCACTAGGAAGTCTTTGCCTTTGAAACCACGCCCCTTGTGGACCTGGGAAGGGAAGTTAATGACATTCCCTCACAACTGCGTTCAAGGCTGTAAATGATGCTCCTTTTTCACCTCCTCTATCACTCAATCTGGACTCCACTGACTTGTGCTGGCAGTCCTGACTGTCTATGTGCTTATCTGTAGGTTGACAAAGACCCTCATTTCTTAGTTATCTGATCCCAGATCACTATGGGTATCTTGGTAACAAATATACTCTTTCCTTCCCATTGAGTAACATCAGCCCTACTTCACTCTAATGACTGGTGTCAATTTTCTAAGCTAGAATTAAGACTCTACTCTTTAGGGTAGAGACTCTTTAATCCTTTCTGGTACCTTGGTTTCTAGATGGTGATTTGACTGGGTGGCACTGTAATGTGAAATTTTAATTCACTTTTGCTATGCATTATAATGGAAACATTATTGCTCCAGCAGTCTAGGCTTCCAAACTCAAGTGTCTAAAGTTATAGATCCAGTATTCACTATCATGCTTATGGCCGTAGTTCCCACAGGTATTTCTAAGCTAGATTCTGTAGAAGTATTATCTGCTTTTTTGTATTTACTATAAATATGCATATTTATAGTATAAATCTATATATTTTTATACTATATATTTAACAAAATATATTATATTCTACATACTATATTATAGTACTATATATATTATGCTATACATACATTTTATACTGTTATATATAGATATATATATATGAACTATCATTTTTGTCAGATACATGTATTCTTGAAATATTTTATTCTGTTTAATAAAGCTCTCTGTCACTCTTTAACGGTGTCTTGTGATGAACAGAAGTTATTTTTCACAGTATTTTCCAGTGTATACATTTTTAAATTTTTGGTAAGATATATTTGCATTTTGTTTAAAAATGCATTTGCCTACTTCATGGTAAGATGTTCCATATGTTTTTCTCTGTAAAATGCTGTATTTTAACACATATTTATATCTGCAATCTATTTAGAATTGATTTTTCTGTACAGTGTGAAGTATGAGGAAATATTTTCCCGATAAGGATATCTTATTAACTCAATGTCACTCACTGAAAAGATGAATGGGCATTTTAAAAGGATGTGTTTGTTTCTCTCAGTATTCCGGAATAGAAGGAAATGGATAATGTATCAATTTCTTCTCAGTATAAAATTTAAATTACTCTGGTAAAATTAAATAAGACTGAATACCAAATCTAATAGCTAAGATATAAAACACAGAATGGAGCTTTTACACTTGTATTAGGCAACCTCACCCAGACAAAATAAGAAAATATACATATATCTAAGAGTAACTATAATAAATTAGCTATTTTTGTCTAGTAAGCTTTGGTGTTAAAGTGTTCTTGATTTAAAATTTATTTTTAGTATTATGTATTTATGTCCAGCCAGGCCAATATTTAAGCATTTATGGAAAATTGCAAAGTTTATTGTGTGATACATAAAATCATTCTTTTTTTTCTTTTCTCTCTCTCTCTCTTTCTCTCTGTCTCTCTCTCTATATATATTTATATATGTGTGTGTGTATATATATACATATTATTTATTGCATTTTAGGTTCTGGGGTACATGTGCAGAACATGCAGGATTGTTGCATAGATATGTATAGATATGTACATGGCAATGTGGTTTGCTGCCTCCAGCCCCCATCATCTATATCTGGCTTTTCTCCCCATGTTAACCCTCCCCAACTTCCGTACCCTCTACTGTCCCTTCCCTAGTCCCTCCTAACAGACCCCAGTATGTGATGCTTCCCTCCCTGTGTCCATGTATTCTCACTGTTCAATGCCTGCCTATTAGCAAGAACATGCAGTGTTTGATTTTCTGTTCTTGTGTGAGTTTGCTGAGAATGATGGTTTCCAGATTCATCTATGTCCCTACAAAGGACATGAACTCTTTGTTTTTTATGGCTGCATGATATTCCATGGTGCATGTGTGCCACATTTTCCTTGTTAAGTATATCATCAATGGGCATGTGGGTTGGTTCCAGGTCTTTGCTATTGTGAACAGTGCAGCATGAACATGTGTGTGCATATGTCTTTATAATAGAATGATCTTTAATCCTTTGGATATATACCCAGTAATGGGATTACTGGGTCAAATGGAATTTCTATTTCTAGGTCCTTGAGGAATCACCACACTGTCATCCACAATGGTTGAACTAATTTACACTCCCACCAACAGTGTAAAAGTATTCCTGTTTCTCCACATCCTCTCCAGCATCTGTTGTCTCCAGATTTGTTTAATGATTACTGTTATAACTGGCGTGAGATGATATCTCAATGTGGTTTTGATTTGCCTTTCTCTAATGATCAGTGATGATGAGCATTTTATCATGTTTGTCGGCCTAATACATGTCTCCTTTTTAAAAGTGTCTGTTCATATCCTTTGCCCATTTTTGGATGGGTTTGTTTGTTTTCTTCTTGTAAATCTGTTTTAGTTCTTTGCAGATTCTGGATATTAGCCCTTTGTCAGATGGGTAGATTGCAAAATATTTTTTCCATTCTGTGGTTGCTGGTTCACTCCAGTGAATGTTTCCTTCGCTGTACAGAAACTCTGCAGTTTAATTAGATCCCATTTGTCTATTTTGGCTTTTGTTGCCAATGCTTTTGGTGTTTTAGTCATGAAGTCCTTGACTATGCCTATGTCCTGAATGTTTTGCCTAGGTTTTTTTCTAGGGTTTTTATGGTGTTAGGTCTTATGTTTAAATGTTTAATCCATCTGGAGTTAATTTTAGTGTAAGGTGTCAGGAAGGGGTCCCATTTCTGCTTTCTACACACTGCTAGCCAGTTTTCCCAACACCATTTATTAAACAGGGAATCCTTTCCCCGTTGCTTGTTTTTGTCAGATTTGTCAAAGATCAGATGGTCATAAATGTGTGGCATTGCATCCCAGGCCTCTGTTCTGTTCCATTGGTCTATATCTCTGTTTTGATACCAGTACCATGCTGTTTTGATTACTGTAGCCTTGTAGTATAGTTTGAAGTCAGGTAGCATGATGCCTCCAGCTTTGTTCTTTTTGCTTAGGATTATGCAGGGCTCTCTTTTGGTTTCATATGAAGTTTAAGGTGGTTTTCTACAGTTCTGTGAAGAGGATCATAGGTAGCTTAATGGGGATAGCATTGAATCTATAAATGACTTTGGGCAGTATGGCCATTTTCACAATATTGATTCTTCCTAATCATGAACATGGAAGGTTTCTCCATCTGTTTGTGTCCACTCTTATGTCCTTGAACAGTGGTTTGTAGTTCTCCTTGAAGAGGTCCTTTATATCATTTGTTAGTTGTATTCTTAGGTATTTTATTCTCTTCGTAGCAATTGTGAATGGCAGTTTGTTCTTGATTTGGCTCTGTTTAAGTCTGTTATTGGTGTATAGGAATGCTTGTGATTTTTGCACATTGATTTTGTATCCTGAGACTCTGCTGAAGTTGCTTCTCAGTTTAAGGATAGTTTGCGCTGAGATAATGGGGTCTTCTAAATAAGCAATCATGTCATCTGCAAATAGAGACAATTTGACTTTCTCCTTTCCTAATTGAATACTCTTTATTTTTTATTCTTGCCTGATTGCTCTGGCTAGAACTTCCAATACTATATTGAATAGGAGTGGTGAGACAGAGCATCCTTGTCAAGTGCCAGATACTGAACAGGCAAAAAGGAATGCTTCCAGCTTTTGCCTGTTCAGTATGATATTGGCTGTGGGTTTGTCATAAATAGCTTCTTTATTTTGAGATATTTTCTATCGAAACCTAGTTTATTGAGTTTTTAGCATAAAGGGCTGTTGAATTTTTTCAAAGGCCTTCTCTGCATCTATTGAGATGATCATGTGGGTTTTTTGTCTTTGGTTCTGTTTATGTGGTGGATTACATTTATAGACTTGTGTATGTTGAACAAGCCTAGCATCCCCAGGAGGAATCCTACTTGATTGTGATGGATAAATTTTTTGATGTGCTGTTGGAAATTGTTTGCCAGTATTTTATTGAAGATTTTTGCCTCTATGTTCATCATGGATATTGGCCTGAAGTTTTCTTTTTCTGTGGAGTCTCTGCTGGGTTTTGGTATAAGAATGATGTTGGTCTCATAAAATGATTTGGGAAGGATTCCTTCATTTTGGATTGTTCAGAATAGTTTCAGAAGGAATGGTACCAGCTCCTCTTTGTATGTCTGCTAGAATTCGGCTGTGAACCCATCTGGACCTGGGCTCTTTTGGGTGGTAGGCTTTTAATTGATGCCTCAACCTCAGCCCTTGTTATTGGTCTATTCACAGTTTTGACTTCTTCCTGGTTTAGGCTTGGGAAGGTGCAAGTGTCCAGGAATTTATCCATTTCTTCCAGGTTTACTGGTTTATGTGCATGGAGTTGTTTGTAGTAATCTCTGATGGTAGTTTTTATTTCTGTGGAATTGGTGATGATATCCCCTTTAGCGTTTTTTATTGCACCAATTTGATTCTTTTCTCTTTTCCTATTTATTAATCTGGCTAGCAGTCTGTCTATTTCCTTGATCTTTTCAAAAAATCAGCTCCTGGATTTACCGATTTTTTGAAGGGTTTTTTGTGTCTCTATCTCCTTCAGTTTTTCTCTGATCTTAGTTATTTCTTGTCTTCTGCTAGCTTTTGAAATTTTTGATTCTGTTCCTCTAGCTCTTTCAATTTTGATGATAGGGTGTCAAATTCAGATCTTTCCTTTCTTCTCATGTGGGCATTTATTGCTATAAATTTCCCTCTAGACACTGCTTTAAATGTGTCCCAGAGATTCTGGTACGTTATGTCTTTATTCTCATTGGTTTCGAAGAACATCTTTATTTCTTCCTTCATTTATCAGCTTAGATAAATTTTCTTCAGTTCTCCAGATGACTCTGAACTTCCTATTTCTTTAATCATATCATTATGTGCTTAAATCAACTCAAATGTTGTGGGCAATGATAAACCATAAACATAACAGATATATAGGATATAATTTCTTGCCCAGATCTTTCTATACAAAAAATGAGGACTATATATGTATATTATTACACAATAGAATAAGACTTTATAAATATTAGGAGTGGCTGAGCTTATATTTTAACTTAAAGGATGACTGGATCAGATTATTGTTTTAAATATTACCTTATCACTGTGAGTTACACAGTCCAGTCACTGAAAACTGCAAAAATCCTTTTAACCTGCTTGTATTTCCATAGAACTTCTCAATTTAGACTTTTCTATTTATTATATTTACTGTCTGTTTACCTCACCAGAATATAATCTCCTTGAAGCAGAGATTATTACTTGTTTGGCTCAGTGCTATTCCTAAATCACAGAGTAAGTCTCCATATTTTTGAATGACTAATGTCTAAATTGTAAAGGAGACTGGAGATTGCAGAAGAGAAAAAAAATGATAAATATACTCTATCCCAGTTCTTTGGGGAGCTGGATTTATTTTACTAGGACTCCAGTTACAAAATAATTTCTCTCGTTTATTTGTGATTACAGTCTCAAAGACATTAGAAAATAAAAGACAATATAAGAAATTATTTAATACATCAGTAATTGTTCCCTATCTCTGATTATCTGCTGTATTGACCTATTAAGGTTATATTTAGAAATGCTGCTCAACGTCAAAGCCAGGGATCAGAGATATCTCAATGTAAAAGGCTTTATTAGAAAATAATTTATAGTGAAGTTTTAGTTGAGGAGCTTCTAATTATTGTGAAAGTTAATCTATGTCTTTGGATTATTCTGCTTTGTAAAATTGTTGGGGCTCAGAATAGCATGCTCCAAAATGTGGCATTTTGACATGCTGAACTAGAGAAACAGTCTCAAGATCTCTCTCTGACATTCCCTTGCCCCCTGTCTCTCTGAATCTCTTTTCCAAAGCACCAAGATGGGCTGTCTTTGAAAGTGTCATTATCTAAGAAATTGCAATTTTCTTAAATCCCCATCGCTAGGAATCTCATACAACAACCAGGAAACATTAATCATCTGAGAAAAGAAGAGACGAGGATCTTCACCATGCCTAGAGAGACTTTTCATCTGTCCTTAAAAAGACAGCTCTGAGAATCACTCGGGGATCTCTATCTGCATAATAAGATAATCTTTGTTTACAATTCAGTTCCACATTTCCATCACCTTTTCATAACTCGTCCACAAACTACTTTTATTCCTTCAATCCTATGCAGTGTCCGAAGAGAATCATTTGCCAACCGTCTTCTGGACTTCAAGCCCAATCATTACTCTCCAGTTCCTTCTCCCCACTGGAGAGAGTATTTAGGTATCAAACATCTGGCCCTCTTTTTGGAGTTTTTATTATTTTTTTATTGTTATACCAGAGCTAGCATAGAAAGTCAACACCAAGACAAAAGTATGCCAAATTACAGGGTCTTTATTGCCTGCGGCCACAGAAGACTCATGTCTCTCCAACCCGTGGGCCCAAAAGGAGGATATCAAGACCTTTTATGCCCGTAGTGGATTCCGAGGTCTAGTGGATTCCGTAAATCACCTCCTGGGTGGAGATGAGGGTGAGGGGCTCTGGACATTCCAAGGGCCAGGGAACTTTGGACATTCCGATTGTTACTTAAGTGGTTCACAGAAGTCAAGATAAGCGTTAGTCTACACATTGTTTGGGTAGGGTAGAAATTACAGACCTTAGTTACTTATTACAAGTCACAGGGGCCAAGATGGCCTGGGTTTGGACTGCTTGCCTGTCACATTAGGGTTACAGGGAGCAGTTTCAATGGAAAAGCCGAGGTATGGTCAAGGTATACAGTTTATAGGGCGATTACCATGCCACAGTATGACCCATGTACATGTGTGCAAGAATAAATATGTTATTCTTTTCTCTTGTTAACTTCTTGTTGTTGTTGTTATAGCTGTGTCAACCATATCCCTTTATAATGGGGAGGAAAAGGATCACTCTTTCCCACCTCTACAAATTCTTGTTTCAAAATATATGCCCACATGAATTTAATATGAAGGTGTAACTTTCTTAATCCATAATCTTGCACTTATCTGAAGACTTCCTTTTAGAACAAACATACAGACTATATTCAGAAAAAAATAAGTACAATAACTGATCATGTAACTATATTTAAATCATCTCTGCCACAAATTATTAGAGACACTATTTTGCATACATGAATTATGCTATTCAGATATCTCCAGAGACTCCAGACTTTGTAAGGAACTCTTCTCTTAAGACTTAATACAAATTATTTGATTATCCATCACTCAAAAGAATGGAAATTCAGCTCTGCTTCTAAACTCTAGGGATCTCAGAGAGTTAATTATAGTTCTTGTTCTCTTGTTTTGATGGTATCTTCTTTCTAAATTCTTCACTCACCTGCCTTGCCTACTAGGGTTGGTACAGCTATTTTTACATCATATGTTAGTCAACAAGTATGGAACAGAATAGTGAAACACTTTTACAGAATTTTATGAAATAACAGAGAAATCATATAGAACAACAGAGCAGTAAGCCACTACTATATCATGCATCTATTTTCTTTCTTTTTTTTTTTTTTCAGACGGAGTCTCACTCCACCTCAAAAAACTAGTGGCACAATCTTGGCTCACTACAACCACCGTCTACTGGGTTCAAGCAATTCTCCTGGCTCAACCTCTGGACAATTCTCCCGGCTCAACCTCCCGAGTAGCTGGGATTACAGGCACTCACCATCATGCCTAACTAATTTTTGTGTGTGTTTTTTTCAGTAGGGATGGGGTTTCACCATGTTTGCCAGGCTGGTCTTAAACTCCTGACCTCAGATGATTCACCCACCTCGGCCTTCCAAAGTGCTAGGAATACAGGCATGAACCAGCAGGCCCAGCAGCATCTGTTTTCTTAAAGTTCTTTGCTTCTTCTGAGTTTCCACATCTAAAGTACTTTATGAATTAACTTGCTCTTCAAATTGTCTGCCTTATTGTTATTTTGGTCAGGAGCATGCAAAACTTCACCCTTTCTCTGGCTGCATTCCCAAAATTCAGAATTGTATGCATTTTATGGGAATCACTGGCTTGCAGTCCTGTACCAACCTCAAGGTTTGTATTTCTTCATCCAAAAATAAATTAAGGTATTGTGATAATACAAAGACCAACTAGGTCAGGCCTCAAAGCATTTAGTAGTTCAAAAGAACCAGCAGAGCTTTTAACATTTCATTCTTTCCTTGATAAGAGCCAATGTTAAATATAGGTGTTCTTTCCCTTTATCTCTGTAAAGTGTATTATTTATTTTACAAGAACTTCCACTCATAGTCACCCACCTATTCAGAATAATCAGCTATAATTATTTGTGTCTTAAATAACATTCGACTTATTTTCAACTACATTTCCACAACCCAAAGTGTCATCACTGCATGGTGTCAAAGTCAAGAAACCCTTGAATAAAATCTCAGGAGGAAATAAACAGTTTCTGGAGAAAGTCTACATCAAAAATAGAAAAAAATCTGAAACAAAAGCACAATTAAATAATTTAAAAGTCATTTTTGATAAATCCTGAAAAGAACTGAAAATAGAACTATCAGAAAAACAACCACTGTGTGAATTCCAGAATATTATTTAGACTAAAGTATGGTTCAAATATATTTATATATCTAATGGTCCAATACAAGATGAATGAAGTGCTCACAATTTCTCAGAACTGTTTTCAGTTGTCCATTTCGTGTTTCTTCAAACACATGTGTCAGAACTGTTAAATATGTCCCTTTAATACTAAGTCTCATTTTAAATCAGTTTAGGTATTGTCTAGATTTTCAAGGTTTGCTTCCATATGTATTTTGCTATGGAAATCGCTCCATTCATTGAGATAATGTGTCACTAAATTATTAGCTCTAAGCAGCTGTCACTCTTTGCCAGACACTCAGAAATCCTAATGAGAACTGGCATACCATTTATCTGACAATTCAGTGTCAGCAGTAATAAAATCTCCGGGCTTAATACATTAACAGTTTCAGGGAACATCTGAGATAAAATGAAAACTTGAAAGATTTTAGTGTATCAGAATAACAGTGTACAGCTGATACTGATACTGGTGATACATCAGTTTGCATTTGAGAAAATCTAAGGTACTGTTTGTGAAAATAAATATTTTACTAAAAAAGGCATATTTTTTTCAAATGACTTGAATTTATGATAAATAAAAAGTCCACATTATATTTATGAAAACAACTAAACCTTTAAGTTAACTTCTTATATTTGCTTAATGCCTTAAAATATACAGAGTGTTCATGTATACGTTTCACTTTATGATCCATAAATGTCTTGGAAATCACAGGAATATTCTCATTTTACCAATTAAGATATTGGATGCTGGGGCATAAAATAACTTCTTCAAATTCTCTTACTTGGCGGGTGTCAATCCTTAAAATAAAATACAGAAAGTATTTTTTTCCAGTTCTCTAGATTTGCATTTCACTCTCTCTCTTGCTTCTTCCTTTTAATTATTATTATTTTAGAAGTCTTTCATAGAGATTCAGAATTGTTCCCCCCTCTTCTTCCTTCCTTTTGGAGCCACCGGATTGTTCTCACCTTTATGGGCATGTGCACTCAAAATGTAGCTCCTATTTATAAATAAGAATCTGTGATATTTGGTTTTCTATTTTTGCATTAATTTGCTTAGGATGATAGCATCCAGTTGCATCCATGTTGCTGCAAAAGACATGATTTTATTCCTTTTTTGGTTATGTAGTAGTCCATGGTGTATACGTGCCACATTTTCTTTTTTGAATCCACCACCAATGCACACCTAGACTGATTCCATGTCTTGCAATTGTGAACAGTGCTGCAATGAATATGCGAGTGAGCGTGTGTCTTTTTGGTAGAATGCCAATCCAATCATTTCTAATAGGGACCTGCAATTTTATTGCGTTGCTGTTATTACAACTTGTATTATGAGTTACTATTTCTTAAAGACAAACTTCAAAAGTTAAAAGAACAGTTTTTACCACAGACTCAATAGCCTGTAGCAAAAAGTCTAGATCACGACAATAATGTCATAAAGCATACATCTCCCAGTGAAATGAATACCCTCAAGTAAAAAAGAAAACTCAGACAGTTAAAAAATTAATGGAGATTTTTATTTTTATTTTGTTGTTAACCGATCCTTAGTTAGGGTTCTTCAAACAAAACCAAGAGAAAATATGTATATATGCATATACAAAAAGAGATTTATTATGGAAATTGCCTCATGCAATTATAGAGACGTAGAATTCCCACAGTATGCCATCTGCATGCTGGACAACCAGGAAAGCCACTGGTGTAATTTCAGCCAGGTCTGAGGTCCCGAGACTTAGGAGCTCCGATGTCTGAATGAAGGAGGAAATGAGTGTTCTGGCTCAACAAGAGAAAAAATCTGTCATTCCTCCACCTTCTTATTCTATCTGGGCCTTCAAAGGGTCAGATGATACCAGCCTACTTTGCATAGGGTGGGTCTCAGTCTATTGATTCAAATACTAATCTCTTCCAGAAGCACCCTCATCGCTGCAACCAGAAATAATATTTTGCCAGCTAACTGGGTATCCCTTAGCCCAGTCAAGTTGACACATAGAACTTACTGAAGTTCTTTATACACCTAAATAAATACAGGAAAAAGAGACATAATATTAAATGTAGAAATATTAAACAGAAATCAAATTCATAGATGAAGTAAATATATTTTCTACATAATATTCTATCTCTAGAATCAGATGCTTTGACATTTTATTGAGAATTTTTAGATGTTTCAAATAGAACAGACTACATATTCCAGATTAATTGACCTTCATGCCACAATTCAGAAACAAGATTTTACTCAACAGTTTCCATGAGGAGTTGTGACTGACAGGTTGTATAAAAGGACAAAATTTTGTTGGGGTGTGTGTGTGTGTACGTGTGTGTGCGTGAGTGCACGCACATGTGATAGTTTGTTAATATGATTATTGGCAATTTATATTTTATCCCAAGATTACTATGTTTGCAGTTGAAATAAAAATTTATAATTTCATGAGTTACTGTTTTGAAGAGCAAACAGATTTATCTGTCTGTAATCATTTTAAAGAGCAAACAAATGTATCTGTCTATAATTATTCAAAATATCTGAAATTGTGTTGTCCTTTGCAGTAGCTATGCATCAGTTTTATCCACAGAACAGTTTGAGAGTTTATTTATAGTATATTTATTATAATATTACTATTACAAAATGTTTCAGGAGATTAGTGAAATTCATTGTAAAAATATACCTTCCACCTATTGAAATAAAAATATAAATTGTACCATCTTATCATGTTTAAAAAGGTTTTGCTTTTTAGAATTTATATAAATTCAAAAAGAACCCATCTACACTTATTTATTTTCTCATATTACATACCCAAAATGAACATCTTTCTTTTTTAGTGAGGTTTTCACTAGTTTTTCTATCTTAAATTATTTATTCCAAAGCTGATGCCATTTCCAAAATAAAACCTGCAAAATAAACCACCATAGTTACAGAAATATAATGATCTGCTGGAAATGAATGAAGAGATTTGAGAAGAAATAAACTATGAATGTCATGATATCCTTGAAAGCTTTCTGACTTTCTGTTACTTAAAAGCTACAGAAGTAAAATACATGTATTCTGAGCATCTCTGGGAAAAAACACTATCACAGGTAAATGTTTAATTATTATTTTATTGACATTTGGGAGTTGGTAACATAGAACATAAAAAAATAGGCATGAACTAATACATGAGAGAAAAAAATTAAGTTCAAAAATAAATTGGTAAATAAAATAATGTACACACACAAAGCAGTCAGTAAACGTTCACTAGATGTAATCCCCTTAAGCCAAGTAGTAAATTTAAAAAGATATAATCAGAGTAACAAGGAACTTGCTATAACTGAACAAAAACCGTAGTTTTCAAAGACAAAAAAGCCAGCTGAATAGAGTCACAGAAAATAAGAATACTACATTCTAAATATCACCATCTCTTGATGGGTAACATTATGTTTATCAGAAATACGAGAAAATGTAATTAATAGTGTTACATCTAGGATTTACCATCACCCTTGTTGAAGAAACTGAAAAATGGCAATATAAGTGATTCTTGCTTGGGAACAAGGATATGTATATTTATGTACATAGAGTTAATAGTTTCAATCAGATATCTGTTCTCCAATTGCCTATTATATGTCTGTACAGTTAAATAGTAGATATTTGTTTATATGCACAAAATTTAACAGACACCTTTGATTAGGGTTTAGGAATATATAAGAACTTAAATGTAGCATAAATGTGACCTCTAGGATACTGTTCACATCTATAACATGATTAGAGTAGTGATTATATAATTGTGTTCATTTTGTAAAATCAAAACTAAGTGTGCTCTTATTTGTGTACTATATGATATATAAGCTACACTACAACAATAATGTTTGTCTAAACATATTTAATGTTATTTTAAAGAGACAATATAGTATGTTAATTGACTAAACTTGTAAAAGGACCTAGATTGGTTTTGGGAAGAAAAAATTCAGGTAACAGGCCTACAGGACATGGTTGATGATGGTAATGTGAGTGGAAGTTATGAATTATTGAGGATGAGGCAGGAGAGGAGGCTAGAACCCAATGATTGAGGATCCTGAAGAATATTGTAAGCATCTTGACTTGATCCAACAGAGGAAGAGATTTATTTGAAAGTTTAAGATGATTTTATCTCAGCTAAAAAGAAGTTTCAATTTTAAAAAATTTTCTACACAGTTGAGAGACAAAGTTATCGCATAAATATATGATTTCCTTTTAAATATTTATTAATCATCTTAGTTTTCTTCCGTGAAATCAAATTTCAAGATGCCAATGATATAGCTAACAGTATTGAATAATATTGATCACAATGGTTTTAGATGATGAAGCCCTTACTAGCTGATAACAATGCATTATTAAATTTTTCATAATTTAAAAAACTTGGAAGTATTTTATGCTCATTATGTATGTTAATTACAACCATATGGAGAGAAATTTATTCAAATATGTTTCTATACAAAGAAATGAGAACAATTCATCGGCATTTAATGTTCTTAGAAGTGGGAAATAAAATTTCATACAAGTTTATTGGCTACACCGAATGTTTCCATCACAAGTGTTAACTATCCTGCCCAACTCACTTGTGTTGTGACGATAACCTCCCGGCTAATGTCCTTGATCACATACCTCTCTCTTTACATGATTCCGTGTAAAACTGACTGTAGATACAAATACCAAAAAAAAAAATTCTTAAAACTGACCGTAGATACAAATACCAAAGCTTTAATCAAAATCCTTAAATGGTTTCTCAACTTATTCAGAGTAAATTTTAAAGTCATTATTATTTCGAGGTTCTATCCCTAATTTATTTGGTCATGCTTACCTCTCTGATCTCATCTCTTACTGCTTTTCCCATCAGTCACTGTGCCTCAATTACAATGACCTCCCCTTTTTCTTCAAATAAGCTAAGGATGCTTCCACGTCAGATCCTATAATTTTACTCCTTCTGCTATCTGAAATTTTCACTTGCTTCACACCAGACAAAAACTACCAGAAATGTACCTAATGTTCAAAGTTACGTTTATTAGCTTGTTGAAGCAAGGGAGAACACACAGCATGGGATCTCTGCAGCATCTCAGTAAAACAGACATGGAAGGGTTTTACTTTAGTATCTGAACTATCATATAGTATGCAAATAAGAGCACACTTAATTTTCATTTTACAAAATGAACACAATTACATAACCACTACTCTAATGAAGTTATAGAAGTTACTTGCACACTAGAGGCCACATTTATGCTACTTTTAAGTCTTTATATATTCCCAGATCCTAATCAAAGGTAACCACCATTGTGTCTATTAAATTTCATGCATGTAAACAACTATTTA
This sequence comes from Alouatta palliata, assembly GCA_004027835.1. Lineage (NCBI taxonomy): Eukaryota > Metazoa > Chordata > Mammalia > Primates > Atelidae > Alouatta > Alouatta palliata. Next base: position 53,765 of record PVKV010011762.1, on the reverse strand, counting down.
TTGACTATTTAACCATACACATATGTAATAGGCAATTGGAGAACACATTAATTTGACGGAAGATTTGAAAAAAAAAATAGGTGTATTCTAAAATGGATGCTTTAAGGAAGTTCAGATAACTCATCATTTGATATTTTAACACATTTTACATAAAAGAAGAAAAGCATAAAATGGAAGTGTCATTAGTTAAAAAAATATAGTCATCCATATTAGACGAGAGAGAAAAAAGGGTGTTTAGTAATCACAGAATGTCCTTTATTCTATCATAGAACAGTCTTGTCTGATTATTGCTGTTATTTGTGGCCTTGCCACAAATTGATATTCTATGCAGTTTGTTTATGTTTATTGAGAACACTATAACTTAGCTTCTGACAACCAGTTGCCAGCTGTAAGCTTTCAGAGACTTTTCCTTCCTAGCTTCTTTTTGCCCTTCCTTCCTTGCTTTCTTTCTCCCTTCCCCCCTTCCCTCTTTCTTTCTTTGCTAACAAATGATAACAGATTCATAGCATCAACCTGAATAATGGAATTTAGTTTCCATAGTAAAACACTAAACATATAATACAATTTTGTTTCTTAAAAACAAAATCCAAAATAAAGAAGTAACCTGTCACAGTAGATTATAGTTATGCAGGAATTAGCTTGACACCCATCCATCCTTACAGATAGGTTTCTATCTGGATGAAATAGAGCTATATTCTAAATACAGCTGTAAATACCCAGTAGCCTTTCTCAATGCAAATATTCTATCAAGTTAATCTTTGGAGTCATGAGAGTTTATGTTCAACTTGAAACATTTTGTGTTTTTTTAATATGCTCATGAATTCACAAATAAATACAAATAAGATTATTACAGGAGACCTTAAAAAGTACTTTATATAAGAAGGTAAATCTTTCCTGGATTATTCAGTATTCCTACAAAGTCCTAGCTTCCTAAGACATAAACATTAATATGTTACAAAAATAGAGAGTGCTTGATTTTAATTTCTCCAGAAATATTTGTTTTTTACATACCATAAGTATGAGATCTGCAGCCATCTGTCTTATTATTTCATTCAAAGAATAAAAAGGACCAGGCGCAGTGGCTTATGCCTGTAATCCCAGAACATTGGGAGGCCGAGGTGGGCGAATCACGAGGTCCAGAGTTCGAGACCAGCCTGGCCAATATGGTGAAAACCTGTCTCTACTAAAAATACAAAAAGTAACCGGGCATGATGGCACATGCCTGTAGTCCCAGCTACTCGGGAGGCTGAGGCAGGATAATTGCTTGAACCCGGGAGGTGGAGGTTGTGGTGACCCTAGATTGCCACTGCACTCCAGCCTGGGTGACAGAGCGAGACTCTATTAAAAAAAAAAAAAAAAAAAAAAAAAAAAAGGCTTCTGTTGTCCCCGACAAGAACTTCAAGAACTAAATGATTAGTGACCTGAATGAAAGTAAAGGGTAGAGGGATTTAGAGAGTTAGGGTCCTCTGCGTTTACATTTCAAAAGGGATTAAACCCTGTTATAAAATTGGAAATAGTTACATATCTGAAAGATTTATTTAAATTTCAAAAGATAAAGACCCAGGATCTTACCCATCTTTTCCAAAGAAGAGAAATTATTTACACTGAAGGGATTAAAATTTTCTCCCTCAGCAGGAAAAAGGTGTACAATCATCCTTTTCAATATAATGTAAGTAGAGACATTCACATTTCTGCATTCCTCTCCTGTAGAAACAAACAAAATTGCTCATTCACACGCTTTTCATCACATTGTCAGAAGGGTGTCAGGCATAGGGAGATCAATGCTGCCCCCGATATTGCTATGAGTAGATAAAATGTTAACTCTGACTCAAGGACTTGGCATTTCTGCTAGTATCTATCTACTTTTACATCATATGCATCTACCTTCTAATCTGTATCTATATTTGTAACTTTTTCTATCATAAATATATGAATATGTAACTGTCCATGTAAGGTAATAGCTCAGATGCCTTATAGTTTCTGACTTAACTCAAATATAAGTCAGCCTAAATTTTCAATACTTTTAGTTTTCCTATTTAAAACACAAAAATGCTTTACTGGTCCATTTAAGTACAAAGCAGATTCTGTAATACTTCTGAAGTGCTGACATACAGTAGAATCTTATTAAAATATTCATAAATTGATGCAATAATTATATAAACGCAATAGTTGAAAGGGCGTATTTAGAATTATGCCAATCTCAAAGCTTGATGGCTATCACCTTGGAATCATAACCATAGGTTGCCGCCCACCTGAGCACCACCACTAGAGCCCTTCTGAAAAACACACCCCCATAGGCCTGTAATCTTCTCTTGAGCTCCCCATCCCCTGACTATGCTGCCTGCCACCTCCTGAGAGTTCAGCCAGTGACCTGGGAAACAGTCTGCCCCTCCCAATCACAGCCAGCACCTAAACCATGGGTGAGCCCAACCCTGGTCATGCCCTATTAGGACACATACATGCTCTCCTGAGTGCCATCTAGTAGCCTGTGAACTGGGAAACTAACTACCCCATTCTAACTGTGATGGTACCTGACCACTTCCCACAGGGCCTGAGGTCAGGTCAACCCAATGATCCAACAATGCCACAAACAACACCCAACCACAAGGGCTTAAAAGTGGAGCCCCCTGCTTTACAGGAAGCAGCAGTGCTACCGCATCAGAGAACAGGAAAGCCAGAAAGTTACCTGTATCAGACTGAGTGATAGAAGTTCTGCCCCTAAACCATTACCATGGAGAGTCATAAAACAAGTATTTCCGGAGGCTCTTAACCATGTCACAATCTGGAGACAGACTACAGTGTGTGTCTAAAATAGGAGTCACAAGTCCCAGAACAGGGATATGGGAGGGTAACAGTCCAGGTCACTGCCTCACTGCCTGTCTAGGACAAGGAACTGGTGCAACCCCCCGACTCTTAAAGAGATGTCAGTGCATTTCACCAGGAGCTCCTCCCAACCACCTTCATCAAGGCTTGTGCCTGTGCTTACCATAGGGGTCCTTGTGGGCAAAGCAGGGGCTCCAGTTCTTCGTAGCTATGTCTCCCCAGTCCCTGTAGAACAGGAAGCTCAGGACACTGGGAACTCTACTGTCTAGCCATCTGCTTGCACCACAGTTAGCTCTCACCTGTGAGCACAATGAGCATAATCTACTCTCTGTAGGTTGAAACACATAGCCCAATATAAAACCTACTGACAGAAATGAAGAGGGCTATAGAAGCAAACCCAAAAGACACTACCTAACATATTCTATAGTCACAATCCTTGGTTGGGGTGTGGGGCGGGGGAGCGGGTGGAGAGAAAAGAAAAAAGAAATTATATTGGCAAAGAAAAAAATCTATCTGCACAAAAATAAGTACAAAAATTAGAAGTGCCAGCCTCTCCAGATAAAAAGAAACCAGCACAATAATTCTAACATCATGAAAAACTTGCATGTTATGGTATTATAAATGGATTACACTAGCTTTCCAGTAATGGTCCCTAACCAAAATGGTAACCCAGGAAGGACAGATAAACAATCAAAGGAGGGATTGCAAAAAAGTTTACTGAGATCCAAGACGAGGTTGAAAATTGACACAAATAAATTTCTAAACCAATCCAGGAAACAAAGAATAGATTAACTTATTAAAAAGCAATCAGTCAGAGCAGCTGGATTAATAAACTTACTTAAGGAATTTCAAAATACAATTAAAAGTTTTATCAATAAACTAGACCAAGCAGGAGAATGTCAGAGCTTGAAGATCAGTTTTTTCAACTTGCACAGTCAGGCAGACTCCAAGAAAAATGTATATTTTTAAAAACAAGACAAATTCTTTCAAAAATATAGAATTATGTAAAGCCACCACACCTAAAAATTATTGGCATTTCTGAGAGAAAAGAAGAAAAATTAAACAATCTGGAAATATATTTGCAAGAATAATTCAAGAAAACTTCCCTAATCTTCCTAGGGAGGAATACATCCAGACAGAAGAAATCCAGAGAACACCTGTGAGATACTATACAAAACACATATCACCAAGCACATAGTCATAAGACTGTCCAAGGTCAATGCTAAAGAAAATTATCTTAACAGCAGCTAGAGAAGAAAAAGGTCAGATCACATACAAAGGGAATCCATCAGGCTAAAAGCAGATTTCTTAGCAGAAACTGTTCATTAGACAAGCCTTACAAGAGATCCTAAAGGGAGTTCTAAATGTGGAAACAAACAAAAAAATGGCACGTGCTGCTATAAAATCACAATTAAGTACACAGTCTACACACCCTCTAAAGTAACTAGACAATTGAGACGACAAGGCAACAAGCTTTGACAGGATCATAATCTCACATATAAATATTAGCCTTTATTGTAAATAGGCTAAATTCACTTAAAAGACAAAGAGTTGAAAGTCAAATAAAAAATAAGACTACCCTGTTTTTTAAAGAGACCTGTCTGTCTGCAAGAGACCCATCTCACATGCAGCAACATCCACAGGATAAAAGTAAAGGGTTGGAGAAAGATCTATCACACAAATGGAAAACAAAAAGAGAAAAGATGTTTGTTCTTACATCAGATAAAACAAACGTTAAATGAAGCATGGTAATAAAAAATAAAAAGGAAAGAAGAAATGATAATAAATGGTTTGATGCAAAAAGAAGACTTACCTTAAACACATGTAAAACCAACATTGGAGCACCCAGATTCAGAAAACAAGTACTTCTAGACCTAGAAAAAGATTTAAGCGGCCAGACAATAATAGCAGGGAACTTCAACACCCTGCTGAAAATATTAGACAGATCATTCAGGCAGAAAACTAACAAATAACTTCTGAACTTAAATCCAACATTTGACCAATTGGACCACATGAACATCTGCAGAATAGAATACTATAGCTATCAACCACAGAATATACATTTATCTCATTCGTACATTGAAATATGTGGTTTATGTCTAATAAACCACATGCTTAGACATAAAGTAAGGCTCAATAAGTTCAACAATATTAATCATGCCAACCATGCTCTTATACCACAGTGAAATAAAAATGGAAATTGATATCATGAAGATCTCTCAGAACCACACAATTGCATGGAAATTAAGCAAATTTCTCCTGAATGAATTTTGTGTAAATAACAAAATTAAGTCAGAGATTTAAAAAAATATATTTAAAATAAGTGAAAACAGAGACATGACATACCAAAATCTCTGGGATGTGGCAAAAGCAGTGTTGAGAAGAAAGTTTATAGTACCAAACACTTATGTCAAGATATTAGTAAAATCTCATGTTAGCAATGTAACATCACACTTAGAGAAACTAGAAAAACAAGAAAAAACTAAGCTAGAGCTAGCAGAAGGAAAGAAATAGTGAAAATCAGAACAGAACTGAAAAACATTGAGACACCAAAATCCATACAAAAAAATCAGTGAAACCAGAAGTTCGTAATTTGAAAGGATAAACAAGAGTGATCGATTGCTAGCCATATCAACAAAGAAAAAAAGAGAAGCTCCAAAAGGGACAATCAGAAATGAAAATAAGACATTACAAACAATTTTACAAAAATAAAAAATTCCACAGACTATTATGAACATCTCTATAAACATAGACTAGAAAATATAGAGAAAAATGAATGAATTTCTGGACACCTACAACATCCGCAAGATTGAAGCAGGAAGAACTTAAAACCCTGTATAGACCACTATCAAGTTCCAAGGTTGAATCAATAATCTTTAAAAAGCGTGCCAACAAAGAAAAGCCTCCAATCAGATGATTTCACAGCTGAATTTTACCAGACATACAAAGAAGAGCTAATACTTTTCTTCTGAAACTATTCCAAAATATAAAGGTAAAGAGACTCTTCCCTAACTCATTTTATAAAGCTGACATCATTCTGATGCCAACATCTCACAAAAAAGCAACAACAAAAAAAGAGAATTACAGGCTAATATCCTTGATGAATAGAGATGCAAAAATCCTCAACAAAATACTAGTAAGCTGAATTTGGAAGCACAGAAAAAATTAATTCAACATAATCAGGTAGGTTTTGTTCCCAGAAAGGTTGGTTCAACATATACAAATCAATAAAATTAATTCACTATATGAACAGCATTGAAAACAAAAACCTTATGGTTATCTCAGTTGATGCAGAAAAAGCTTTTGATAAAACATAACATGCCTTCATGATAAGGAAAGCCCTCAACAAATTAGGCATCAAAGAAACAAAATAATAAAAGCCATGTATGGCAAAGCCACAGGAAACATCATACTGAATGGCAAAAGTTGTAAACAGTACCCTGAGAACTGGAACAGGACAAGGATGCTCACTCTCACCACTCCTATTTAACAAACTACTGGAAGACCTAGCTAGTGTGACCATGCATGAGATAGATTTAAAAGGCATCAGAATAGAAAAAAAGTAGGATGATCTGTCTTCACTGGCAAAATGATTCTGTACCTATAAAACTCTAAAGACACCAGCAAAAGCCTTCTGGAACTGATAAAAAAATCCTTAGTAGTTTTTGGATACAAAATTAATGTACAAAAATAGTCTACAAGAGGAACTGTGAAAAATTCCTGAAAGAAAACATGGATGACACAAACAACTGAAAAAACATTTCCATGCTCATCAGTTGGAAGAATCAACATCACTAAGATGTTTATACTACCCAAAGCAGTCTGCAGATTTAACACAATTTCTATCAAAATACAAATGTCATTCCTCGCACAATTTGAAATGTCTATTCTAAAATTCATATGAAATGAAAAAAGAGCCAGCCATCACCCAAGAAATCCTAAGCAAACAGACAAAGCTGGAGGCATCACGTTATTTCAACCTCAAATTATACTACAAAGCTACAGTAACCAAAACAGGATGTTACTGATTAAAAAAATAAATAAATAAAAGACACATAGCCTAATGGAACAGAATGGAGAACCCGGATATAATGCCGCACACCAACAGCCTTCTGATCTCCCACAAAGTCAACAAAAATAAAGTGAGGAAGGGATAGCCTATTAAGTAAATGGTGCTGGGATGACTGGATACCATATGCAGAAGAGTAAAACTGAACTACTACCATTCACCTTTACAAAAATTAACTCAAATACATTAAAGGCTTAAATGTAAGTGCTAAAACTATATATATAAAAAAAAATCCTTGAAGAAAACCTAGGAAATACCCTTCTTGATGCCGGCCTTCACAAAAAGTTTGTGTACTAAGCCCTCAAAAGAAATTCCAACAAAAAATTACAATTGGGACTTAATTGAACTAAAGAGCTTCTGCACAGCAAAATAAATCATCAGTGGAGTAAACAGAAAACCTACAGAATGGGTGAAATATCTGCATACTCTGCATTTAATAAAGGTCTCTTATCCAGAATCTATAAGGAATTTAAACAATTCAAAAAGCCAAAAAAAAAAAAAAAAAAAAAACAACAACACATTAAAAGACTTGAACAGACACTTATCAAAAGTTGTACAAGCAGTCAACAAACATATGGAAAGGTGCTCAACATAATTAATCATCAAAGAAATGCAAATCAAAGTCACAGTGAGATACTAGCTCACACCAGTCAGAATGGCCATTATTAAAAACTCAAAAAATTACATGTTGGCAAGGCTGCGAAGAACAAGGAACACTTATACACTGTTGGTAGGAATGTAAGTTAGTTCAATAACTGTGGAAAGCAGTTTGGAGATTACTCAAGGAACTCAAAACAGAAGTACCATTTGACCCAGCATTCCCATTACTGGGTATATACCCAAAGGAAAATAAATTATTCTACCAGAAAGGCACGTGCACTCCCATGTTCATTGCAGCATTATACATAATAGCAGTGGTTGACCAGATAAACAAAATGTGGTACATGTGTACTGTAAAACATGCATCCATGAAAAAGTATTAGATTCTGTGTTTTGCAGCAACATGAATGAAGCTGGAGGCATTTCCTTAAGTGAATTAATACAGGAACACAAAACGAAATACCACATGTTCTCACTTATAAATGGGAGCTAAACAGTGAGGGCACACTGACCAAAAGATGGGAACCATGGTCGCTGGAGACTACAGGAGGTGGGAATGGAAAAGGGGACAGGGCAAGGGCTGAAAATCATCCTATTAGATACAATGGTCACTTCCTCAGTGATAGGCTCAATCATAACACAAATCTTTTTGTTAGACAACGTACCCATGTCACAAACCTAGAGGTGTATACCCTGAAATAAAAATTCATACAGTTTTGAAAGAAAAACTATAAGCAAATACGCATTTATGTTCTTCAGACTACAGTATCTTTTTACAACATATTATAACATTATTCATAAAAACAGCCACCTTCATTTTTATCATCAATTTTTATTTTGATGGTTTTAATTTCACTTTTGAAAACTTTATTCTTAATATTAAATGGTTAAATGGTTTCATAAATATATATTATGCATTACATATAGTGCTACCACACTATTGCATTCTCAAGGAAAAGAAAATAAATACTTATTTTATATAAAATATGGTATATATTTTCTAATGATTACATATATAACTTGAGACAAAGATTATTATAAAAGTAGATATTAAATTTAGATATTAAAAGACTATTATCTATTGTAACAATGAAGATATCTTAAATTCATGAATTCTAAATTATGTTAATTTTTCAAAAGAAAAAATAAATTGCAGGCTTTTTATTACCTATTAGTTATCCATATTACTATTGTATAATATGTTGAATAACACATCCAGTAATTATGCTTTATAAGATATTTATAATCATATTTATAATTAAATTATAACTTTATCAGAATGGAAAGCAACATTCCATTGTTACATAGAAATTATTCACCTTTAGATAATCCTTTGTAATAGATCAATTCATATGATTTTATTCTAAGACTTAGTGGATTTTTAAAACCAAGTAATTAAACATATATAAATTTCTTTTTGCTTAATTGTTTGTGTGTTTTTGATTAGTACATTATGCTCATCCTTTCAAAACTTTATTTACATAAACAGAAAATAATCATCCTACTAAGATTTAACTTTTTACCTAGAAAATAGCTAATATAGATACCAGCATCAGTAGGTTGACTATAGAAGTTACTAAAATTAGCACCTACAATTATGGTTTCTCTCTGCTAAGGCAAACAAACACTGTGACAAGAGACAACATTTAGTTTGATTTTATCTTTTGGAGCTGCATGGATGTAGCAATTATTATTGACATTGCTTTTGGAGCTGCAAAGATGTGGCTATTATTATTGACATTGCTCTTCAACATTCTTATAGTATAAAAGACCTGAGGATTATCTTTAAAGAAACAGCAATAGATTTTGTAATACCATATGAAATAGATTGGACAATGACTGCAATTGTACATATTCATAAATACCTCAGTTTGGCGTTCTAAGGAGGACTGTCTATTAATTAGGTTATTCTAAAAATCATTTTAGATAGATAGAAATACGATTTTCTTTTAACTTCTTCAAATAATTGAATTATTGATAACATGGGTAATTACAAATTAGTCCCAAATTTATACAATAAATCTAAAATTTCAGATGCAATTTATAACTTTTAGTGTTGGATTTTCTTTTTAGGGATCAATTCAAATAACTTGAATCTAATATTAGTAGAATTTTAACATTCAGATAATCTAAGTTTAGAAGCCAAATAAAAGGGAGAAACAATTATGAAACAAGACAAGGCAAGGAAGCAACTGATGTTTTTTTGCTGGAATGAGAAATATTGGTATTCAGCTTTCTAAAGAATGTACGATTCCCCTGCATTAAAGTTTTTCAAAGACTGAACCTCCAGCTTCCTTACAGATTGCTGTTGATTCTCTTCAGGAATGACCTGTGCTATCTCTCATTGACTCCAGACATATAATGAGAACTAGTGTCTAATGATTTCCACACAGCGAAGCACAAAGGCAATTCCCAAAAGAGACAGCCTATTCACTGAAAGTTTTACAAGATCTATTGACAGAAAGTGTTACAATCTGTATTGGCAGAAGTCTGGGAAGCATATATAGGTAAGCATGGATTTTAAATTTGAAGACAGAAGTCTTGATTATGTTGAATCTATTGACATGGTGCACCTGACTGAAAATAAGAATTTAAGATGTTGGCTCAGTCATCTGGGACTGGTTTGCCAGTCACTTAGATGGGCTAATTTACACCTGGACTCAACGACTGCCTCCATTCATTGATGTTGCTGTGTAAATATCTCCCTGATTTTCTATAGGGAGTAAAGTCTAAAGACTGGATGCTCAAAGGAGTGGGAATAATAGAATCAGCCACTCCATTTCTGACTTCAGCATGTTTGCTGATGAGAAACCAATTAGGCACACGCAATTCTGAAACGTTTTACTATGTTCCATATTCTAGTATAGTGCAATTGGTTCTACTCTAAATATCACAATGTTGAGAAAAAAAAAGGAAGAAAGGCTGAAAAATTCTTTAAGATTAAAGAAAATTAAAGTCATGTGACAAATGAATGTGATATGTGTTCCTGGATTAGATCCAAGATTTTTTTTAAAGCTCTATGTGGCTCTATTGGAACATCAGCAACATTTTACTATAAGTTGCCCACTCAATCGTAGCATTGTATTAATAGCAAATATTTTGAATTTGAAAAATTTACATTGGTTGCCTAAGAGTATCTCTGCGCTCACAAAACATAAACTCTCTGTGGCTTAAAAATTCATGACATCTACAATTTACCATCAAGTAGGTTCAGGAAGTTCACAGTGCCAGAGCCTTCTTTCTGGTTCTTTCTGTTGAAGTGCTCTACAATGCACTGTAGGTGTAAGTGACTCTTTTCTAGTCTCCAAGAAATCCCTATGTCTATTTTCCAGGGTTATCATGTCCTAGGAGAAAGGTATTACACAAACGCAATGCTATTGTTGAATATTGTCTTTAAAAAGACCTTTGTTTCTGGAGAACTAAAACAACATTAATGTACTTTGGGTAAAGTCTTAGGAGGTCAGAAATTAAATTTTTCCATAGTCATCTCACAATGAGTTGACTGGGGTTCTGGAAACTTGATATTTACTCTCCCAGTTCCACTTGGGAATTAGTATAATTAATCACTGATAAAAGAACTATGTTGATTCCATGACCCATGAATTGAGAGGTAATATTGTAAGAAGACCCACGTTGAAATCCCCTGCAACTGTCCTCTCACCCTACAAAGACAGCAAGCAAAAATAAGTAAGGAAGACATTCCTTAGACTATTCGAGATTAGTGCTGGCCAAGCACTTGAAATTTGGGAAGGTAGTTTTCCTATGACATACGTTTACCCCTGACTGGCTAGTACAAAAGCCAGATTGTCTACAGAGAAATATTATATATAATTACAGACTCAGGTGTTGAAGCTGATCATCAGCCAATCATAGCTGCATTTCTGGATTTATTACCAATCCTATACCAAATGCACAGCTCTTTGCATTTGCCATGCAGCTACTGACCTAGGAAGTGATTTTTTTTTTCCATAATTGTGAGTAAAAATAGTAAGTCAGATGTACTGTTTTACCCAGTTTAAATATTTGGAAGGATTTACCATACTGCACAATATACACTAATGAAAGGTTTTCATATGAAGGCAATCAATACAGAGCAGTGAAATAAAGTGAAGGCAGGCCAGCATAGAGAGCCTCAGAGGCATTTAAATGACCCAAAGTCCTCATAGTTCCATCTTTGCACGCAGGTGGAGTTAGACTCTGTCTCAAATTCCCAAGAATTTTAACAGGAATATTTACTTAAAGAATTCCAAGGAGCTTTCAGTGTGAGAACCTCAGAAATAACCTTAGTCAATAATCAAGTTGTGCTTGTCAACCAGGTAGGCTAGTTGGAAGCCATTAGTTTGTACAGAATGTCCACTCATTTATTCATTCATTCACTCCACCTAAGCCCCACTTCATGAAGATGACAAACCTCAGTGATCACTTTTGCAATTTACCCTCAAGTAGGTTCAGGAACTTTTTTTGCCTTTTCTATACACTTTTTTTAAAGCTATCTCTTTCTTAAGGTAGCACTGTGTTTGGTTTACTGATATTTTACTTGGTGATATTTGTTCATAGTCAATATCTTTACATGTAATTAAATTATCTAATAGTATTTCAATTATTATCCCACGTTGACATTTATGTAAAATCTGTGTTTTCTGACTTTCAGGCTCTTTTGTATTACTGTTACTGCCTAACTCCAATAAGCATTCAGTAGCCATTTAAAACAGCATTTTCCTCAGTATTAATCATCTCTATTTAAAGTACTCTTCTTTCTATTTTTCTATTTTGAGGAATAGCACACTGAAAATCCTGCTCCGTAAAATTGGCTCTAATGCTCAATTCTTTCTTTCTTCTACACTCCATTCAATCTACTTCCTTTAACACTCTAATTCCCCTCTGGTAGTTAAAGTCCCTGGATGAAAAGTATTCCCTCAATAACTTAACGGGACAAACTCTAACAGGGCTTGTAGTAACATGGGATTTTTTGTTTATTTGTTTGTTTGTTTTTGAGACCGAGTTTCTCTCTTGTTACCCAGGCTGGAGTGCAATGGCGTGATCTCAGCTCACTGCAACCTCTGCCTCCTGGGTTCAAGCAATTCTCCTGCCTCGGCCTCCTGAGTAGCTGGGACTACAGGCACGCGCCACCATACCCAACTAATTTTTGTATTTTTAGTAGAGACGGGTTTTCACCATGTTGACCAGACTCATTGAATTATACAACTTAAAAGAATCAATATTCCCTTTGGTAAATTATACTTCAATAAACCTAAAATCAACAAACAAAAGACTAGTAAGGTATTGCATGTTTTCATTGGTGGTGTATTATTTCAGCTAAGGAAGAAAGATTCGTGAAACATCATTTAAATATTTATATATATTATATATGTAGTATGAAATGTGTATTTCATATACATGATGTATGCAAATAAATTCATGTTTTCAGGCATATTTGACACTATATAAGCCCATTGTATTTCCCAAATTTTCTGGATTATTATCTTTTAAGCTTCTATAACAGAGTTAGCAAGACTTCTTGATTTAAACTCCTGTATGACTTTCCTGTATGAACGTTTATTTCTGTCCCCCACTGTGTCTACCTATTTCTCCACACTGCTGTCTCTCCACCAGCTTACTTCAAATGTCTGTTGACAGCTCTGTCTGTCTTCAGTACTTCTCATCTTCAATCTGTGGAACCAGAATTTGAGTTTCTGAAACACAAATTTCAACACGATGTCCCCTAATACAGAAAATATGTGAATGAGTTCCCATTGCTTTTAGATGAAGAGTGGATTCCGTAACAAGATCTCCATGATTTGAATTGTATTTTCTGTTTCTCTCTCCCTGAACTCAACATTTGAGCCAGATTCAACTGTTTATAGTTCCTAAAATATGTTATACTCTCTTATGACATAGACAAAGCTGATTTCTTTTTACAGTGACCTTTCTCCATGCCACTTCTTTCTTTACCTAATTCTTACTCATATTTCATATCTTACTCACAATGTCATGTCTTTCACAAAAAGCTTTTCTCATGCCTCCCAGCTAGTGTTAGGAGTACCTCTATATACATGTGTACCATCATTCTCTTTATTTCCACTGAAGCGTGTATCCTACCATATTATGATGATATCTATACCTCTACTGGTATCAGCCCCATAAGGTTAGAGTCCATGAATATACTCTTAATATATGGTCCATATTAAGTTCTCAATAATTGTTAAAATAATTAACGTATAATTAAGTATTTGAGATTGCCTTTAGAGTTTGTTAGAAAAAAATCTTAGATAAATTAAATTTAATGAAGTTTAATTCAGCAAAGAATGATTCTTTAATTGTGCAGACTCCCCAACCATAATAGGTTTAAAGAGACACTGTCTTGCCACATGGATGGATAAGATTGATGAAAAGAAAATGGAAAGTGATATACAGAAAACAGAAGGGAGTTACAGAAACAGCCTGATTGGTTACCACTCAGTTTGCCTTCTTCGAACACTTGTTGGACAGTTGGACACTGTGAGTGGTTGACGTATGGCTTGTCTGACTGGCTGAGACTCGGCTACGTGTTACAAGAGTAGGTTACAGTCTGGTTACATGTCCAGTTAGGGCACAGTTCACTATGTGTAGAGAAACCTTCAGGTGAACCTTACAAAAGGCAGATTTAGACAAAACTTCATTTAACAGTATATCTGAACCTCAATAACTAAGATGATACTGTTTCTATAGATATCTTTTAGATTAAAAAATCATCCTATGAAGTAATTGTACTGCTTATGTAAAGAGATTGCAGTGGCTTGGCACAGTGCTTCAGGCCTGTAATCCCAGCACTTTGGGAGGCCAAAGCAGATGAACTGCTTGACCCCAGGAGTTCAAGACCAGCTTGGATAACATGACTTGGAGACACCCCAGATCTAAAAAAATACAAAAATTAGTTAGTCTTCATAGCATGTGCCTATTGTCTTGCCTACTCAGGAGGCTGAAGTGGGAGGATAGTTTGAGCCCAGGAAGTTGAGACTGCAGTGAGCTGTAATCATGCCCCAGCACTATCGTCTGGGTGACAGAGTGAGACCCTATGTCCAAAAAATAAAAATAAGTAAATAAATAAAAGAAGTTGCAAGACACACAATTTATCAGGAATTGCTGAGAGAGTAGATCCTGTGTTCTCAGCACACACACACACACACACACACACACACAGAGACACACACATACACAACACACAGAGTGGATATGTTAATTAGTTTGATTTTAGTAATCATTTCACAATATATATGAAGATAAAAAAATTAGCTTAATGTATTCTAAATTTTAAAATGTTTACATTTTCAAAATATAAATAATTTTTAAGTTAACTATTTTTTGTTCAACTGGGAATTATAATGTACATTCAAAAACACGATGATCTGTATTTTGCAACATTTTTTTAACTCCATCCACTTTAAACACCACAGCAGTCCCTAAAACAGAAAAGATTCCCAGGAGAGGATATACTGCTGTCAGTGGGGTTTCGCTCTTGTCCTAATCCTTGATAAACTCGTTATCTAATTAACATTTCAAACAAAGATCCCAAATGATAGGTTCAAAGCACAGTCTTCTTTTCTTCAAAGGGGAAACCCGCTATTATCCTGCAAGAATAAACCCTTTGTTTTCCTAGACATTCTTTAAAACGCTGCATTGACTTTTCTCTTCTATCTGGCTCTCTCTTTTTTCTTTTTTAAACATAGTCACAGACCTGAATTTGCAGCCTCCTATATGAGTTATACAGGGAGTTACATGTTTCAGAACAGTTGTATATAGATGAATTAACAGATCCAATTTAATTCCACAAAAATGGTTTCAAAAAAATAACTTGGCTGTATCCTAAAATGTAACTGGTCTTTGTTACCAAGCAAAACCTATTTGATAAAGTTATGTTTTTAAATTGTAGATTTTTAATTTTTTTCAAAATTTCTAATATAATACCAATGCCAATTAAGAATTATGGAACAAGTGCTGTCAAGGTTATTAAATTAGACTGTCAAACTCTCTTTTTAAATTTGCATATCAAAAACATAATGAATTAGTTAAACACATTTGATAAATGTTAAACTTCCCTAAACAATGTAGACATTTTATCTATGATAAGAATAGGATTTATTAATATTATGAGAAATTGGAAACACTTTAAAATAGTTTTAAACATTTTGGCCAGAAACAGTTGGATATAACACGTATGCAAAGATTAAAATTTTGATATTTAAAAATACATTAAACGTTTAAAGGATTAAATTATCAATGTGATTGTCTAGAATAATGTGAAATGTTAATTTATCTAGTTACTTATGGGAAAAAAGGGGGTAAATGGCATGGATTATATATGTTTAGCTCTTCTTGTGTAGGTATTTCAAAAGAAATATATATAATCTCATGGGAATGGAGTACTGACAACTCTTTTTGAAGATGCGTTTTCTTTTTATATTTATTTATGTTGGTCACGAAGGGCTGACCTACATTTATGCCACTGACAGCATTCTCACAGATACCAGTTTGAATCAAAAGTTCATTTTTCCAGAGGCCACATTCATGATGTATTTTTGGTTGACGCTGCCGGAGATAGTCACTCAAATATGTTTTAAAAATTCTTCTATGTTCTATACTGTAAGACTCTGTGATAATGACAGAGTGGCTTTGTATGCTTTGGCCTAGTCAAAGTTCTTTTGATTAAACTTTATGAATATCTTGACTATTAACATATTTTAATGCAATAAGGTGCATTAACTATAGATCTCCAGATGATCTCTTAACATTTCAAAAATTTAAAATACGAGAGAGGGAGAAATACAGAAACAGAAAAAGAGAGACAGAAAAAGAAGAAAGTTGGAATAAAGAGGTCCCTAATAATATGCTGATATTAGCCATTGGACATAGGGAAGACAGCCTTTGATTCAGCTGTAAATCAACATATAATGAACATAACCAGAGATATTTTATCATCTAAAAGTGTAAAAAAAAGATATCATGGTAACTAATATTCAGTGCAAATAGAGTGAATCTATTAAAACTAACCTAATAACAAAACCTGAAGGCTGCTCTTGCCAGTATTTAAGCAGCTATGGTGCTAATCAAAGACAAATTAGGCCAGGGAGATGTAATAACTTATCCCTTCATTATTTATTTCACATTCATGAAGATGAATTCTTAGACTAATACTGACTGGACCATCTAAAACTGTGGTCCTAAAACATTAGCATGTATTAGAATGATTTAGAATGCTGGTTACAGCACAGATTCTGGCGGTGTAACCACTGACTTACTATTTAATTCTGATTCAGTTGCTGATCCATCTAGATTAGCAGAGCCTGAGAATTGGATTTCCTCTCAAGTCTTCAGGTACTGGTTTGAGAACCACTGATCTAAACCACGTAAATCAGCCTACAGATTATAATTTATCAGCAAGAAAGCTTCAAATTCCGCTGAGTTCACTCACAGAGAAAAATCATGTTTGTCAGTTGATAGGAAAAACAAGCTGCCTTGACTTTTTTAGTTCTTACTGGTGGAAAAAACAAAACACCAATTAGTATTCTGGTTTTATACATCAACTTTTGAGAATTTGTTAGCTTGAGTCATCTGCAAGATTATTCAAATTGGGGATCTAAACAGATCAATTCTGTAGGCTGCACAGCCTACTCAAAAAGATATGTGGCCTTTATGCTGGCCTTTGCAAGTGCCAGCCCACACATTAAATTTCCAACATAGTAACTTCAGTATTCTCTAAGTAGCATTTCTCTTCCAAAAATTGGCAGAAATAAAATAATTTTTATAAACCAGAGATATTATTAAAACTAATTTCATTTTACATTCTAAGTCCTTGCTTATTTCAACAATCTAACAACTCTAAAAAATAAAGTCAGTAAATCCTCTTAAAGATACAGAAAATGCCTAATTCAAGTAGCTTATTTTTTCTGATACATGTTAAGGCTAAAAAATTTGAAATTGTTTTATGAGTTTTTATATGGAAACTTGTTTAATTTTGCACACTATCAAGACTTTACCTAGATTCTGTAAGTTTGGTGCAAGACAGCATACACATGAAGGAAAAATAATGTGAAATTGGACACAAAGTTAAACAAACATTTGAATATTTATACCTAAAATTATTTTCTTCAAAATACCCAAGATTCAAATACACAGCATCATGTGATAACTTCTTGCTATTTAGAATAAAATATATTATGTTAGAAATATATCAAAGCTTGAGAAAATAAATAGTACTTGTCAGTAATATTTACTGTTTGGGCACACACAGTCACATACACATATACATACAAGAGTCTCCTATTTTGAACCCAAAACAATATTATTTTATATGGAACATTCTTCTCTTAATCCTTTAAAGATGGGAAACAGTTCTTATGCAAAAAATATATATACAAATATAATTATAATTTTCAGTTTATATGTGTATATAACACTAGAGTGATTACACATAATTTTTGTCTGTATAACAAAAAGTCTAATTTCTTAAGTGAACAACTTAAAATATATATTTATTAATAAACTCGGCATAAATTGTTTTAGATAGCTAGAATCAACTGCATTTCAATTCTGATGCAATATAAGTTTTTCTACACTACGAAAATAGAAATTAGGAGATGATTGTTTGCCCTCATCTCTAGTTCTCTCCCCAAATCAAAATCAGTATTGGCATTTCCAGCATCACTCAATATTCTTACTCTCTCTGGTTTGTTCATTTTATTGGTTGACCCACTGTAATATTAAGTTGCAGGTATATATTTTTTGATAAAGTTATGTAGACTTGGATTTAGTAAGTTCCTTCCAAAAATGTGAAGAACTAAATCTATCTGCAGAGCACTAAAAAAAAAAAAAAAAAAAAAAAAAAAGCCTATATCCTGTAATTTCAGCACTTTGGGAGGCTGAGGTGGGCAGATCATGAGGTGAAGGGATTAAGACCATCCTGGGCAACATGGTGAAATCCCGTCTCTACTAAAAATACAAAAATTAGCTGGATGTGGTGGTGCGCACCTGTAGTCCCAGCTACTCAGGAGGCTGAGGCAGGAGAATTGCTTGAACTCGGGAGGTGGAGGTTGCAGTGAGCTGAGATCACGCCACTGCACTCCATCCTAAATGACAGAGTGAGACTCCTCGTCTCAAAACAACAACAACAACAAAAAAAAAAACACACACACACACAGAAAAACGCCTTTATAACAATCGTAAAGACCAAAAGAAAGCTTCCCCTTTGCCATCCTCCTGAAAATGTACTGACAATAGGAGAAAAAGGCACACAAATGTATTCAATGTACATAAACATGAAAGAATCACAGGAGGATAATTATCCAATAAGCTAATGAGGTCAACATGTATGTATATTCTTCTTAAAAGGGGAAGAGCAGATGGCCATTTTGAAATGTAGCAAATAATTTTTAGGTGGAATAAATGAGTCTAATGCTCAGAGAGTAGTTAATAAATAATTGTCTTGGGGAATTCAGTGGGACCAGAGAAGAGAGTTCATTTGAGTTTTGGGTGTAGCGTTTAATTTTCAGTTTTTTCCTCTGTGATCTGAGTTTTAATCTCTGGTTAAATTTCAGGGAGGGGATTGAAGGCAATTGTGTTCCTCTTTGGCGTGTCTGGTTTCTAGGTAGATAAGGAACCTTCGGAGAACAGCCTCATTCCTTACCTGGAAAGAGACAGAGAACTGAGAGGCAAGAGAAGGAGGGAAGAGAGACCTCCAGGCTTTTTAGTTCAGCACATCCAAGTGCCACATTTTAAGTTATTGTTTTCTCAGCCCCAACACAATAAAAAGTTCTAAAGATTTTCACATAAAAATTTTTCTTTGATCTACTTAACAAAACCTGACTAACTTACTTAACTGGGTTACACAAATGTTTGCAAATTTTTTATGTGTTCTAAGTCACCCAATGGGTTCTTCTTACCAGCGGCCCAGACAGAACCGATCATGACCTGGGAACTGCAATAGAGAAAGAGTAATTCATGCAAAGCCAGCTATATAGCGATCAGAGTTTTATTATTATTCAAATCAGTCTCCCAGCAGATTCATGAATTGGGGTTTTTAAAGGTAATTTTGTGGGTAGGGCACCAGTGAGTCGGGAGTGCTGATTGGTTGGGAGGGAGATAAAAATCACAGGGAGTCAAAGCTGCCCTCTTGCACTGAGTCAGTTCCTTAGTCAGGTCCACAAGAGCAGAGGAGCCAGTTTATCAGTCTGGGTGGTTCCAGCTTATCCATTAAGCTCAGGGTCTGCAAAGTATCTCAAGCACTGATCTTAGGTCTTTCAATAGTGATGTTATCCTCAGGAACAATTTGGGGAGGTTCAGAATTTTGCAGCCTCCAGCTGCGTAACTCCATAATTTCTAATCCTGCGGCTAGTTTGTTAGTCCTACAAAGGCAATCTAGTCTCCAGGCAGGAAGAGAGATTCTTTCGAGAAAGGGCAGTTACCATCTTTGTTTCAAACAAATGTATTTCTTAAATGTATTTGATTGATGTCTCACAACTCTAAAATAAAAAAAAAAAAAAAAAAAAAAAAAAAAAA
>PVKV010011762.1:0-33642 GCA_004027835.1 Alouatta palliata | reverse complement strand
ATATTCCTAAAAATTGTTCGCAACTCCACTGGGTAATGTGAATTTGGTTCAATCTTCTTCATGTAGGCACTTTTTAATGTTTTATTTTTTTTTGAAAGATACACACAGGAGAAGACATACACAAGAGCTAAATGCAAAGCAAAAATGTAAGCTACATACAATAAGCTAATAGGAGTCTGTTTCCCTTAAAAATTTCGTTATCAGTATGTGCTAAAATTCCTTGAGAGAGATCATTGAGAAATGAAATGAACCAAGAAGAAAGATTAAATTCTACTACTAAGGTAAGCAAATATATCAGAATGAACTTAATTCAATCTTCCATTTAATTTTCGCTACAGAAAAATCTAAAGGGTATTTATTTCTGTCTGCAGATTTTTAGGAAAAAACTAAGCCAAACTGAAAGAAAGAGAAGAGAAAAAAATTCTTTGGTTAAATCTGCTGATATTTTCAAGTGGTTAGTCACAACTCTTACATACACATTACATTTATTTTTGTCTTGTCTCATCTCAGGATTAAGTTATACTCTATGAAATGGGATACATATGAGCATGAGCACTTTTTTGTTGTTTCTGTTTTATTGGACTAGTGTCGATAAAAACAGAAGATATCTAGCATTTCTGGAAACTCATCAAGAAATTCTCAGCTTATTCCATAAGAATAATCTGTGCTCTTCAATGAAGCCTATAATTCATGTTATTAAGTGAGACTGAATATGCATTTTCATTCTAATGACCAAGCAAATTGTAGATAATTGCACTTAAAAAATGTGGTTAAATCTCTACATATAAACCTAATAAAATTTCATATTTCATTCCTGTTTAGTGAAATGGACTTAAATTCTCTAAAAGAATTTGCAAAAGATAAGTGTGAACATTTTCTATGAATAGAAATGTAATAATATCTATATATCATTAAATTCACACACACACACACACACATTTTTGTGATTTATTAGCTCACTGTAAAGCTTTTACTTATTTTTCTGGATCCAACTTTCCAAATAATTTTTACTTATTTCTACACTAAATAGAAATTAGCACCCCAAAATTCTCATTAACCTAGGCTTAAAAATAGTTCTGCTACAGTCACAGAATAAGATCTCTGGTATTACCTCCAATCCCATACTCCACCCATGTAAACCAGCTTTATTTTAAATGGATTGTGGGAGTCCTTAGCCACATTTTGATCTGTTAAACTCTTATGTTCTTTGTGTATCTAGCTCTTCTTACTCAGTCTTTTTTAACAGATAGCTCCTGTTGTTTCTGCTGTCAAAAAAGAAAAAACAACAGTTTCGTGAGGCTGAGGAAGGAATATTGCTTGAGGACAGTTTGGAAACCAATCTGACCAATACAACAAGAAGTCATCTCTATTGAAAAAGAAAAATTAGCCGGGCATGGTGGTGAGCACCTAAAGTCTCAGCTATTCAGGAGGCTGCGGTGGGAGGATGGCTTGACCCCAGGAGTTTCATGGTGCAATGAGCTATGATCGCTCCACTGTACTCCAGCCTGGATGTCACAGCAAGACCGCTTACCAAACTAACAGTAATAATAACATATATCATAAGGTTTTGTCAATCAAATAAATTACAGTTTCTATTTATGCCCTCCAAAACTGATGATATTTTTGAAACTCAGATAGGTTGCTAATGCTTCACACTGGGTGAGTAATCTATCTGTGTGAAGTGTCTATCTGTGTGAAGGACACATATATTGACCAAAATTATCCGCTAATCCTGCCAAGACTTTTGGAACCAATGTTAATAAATAGGTATTCAATTTACCTGAAATATTTTTTATTTTGTTTTGCTGGCTTTTTTTTTTTAACATAACCCTCATCCTAGTAGTATCTTCACCATGCCTTGATCAGTTTTAAGTTTAAAATCGAGACTTCTGATACATGCAGGTATAATTATATGGCAAGGAATCTTCTCTCACAGACATTTAATAGTGCTTCTGTCCAATGTAACTGAAACCATTTTCAAGCTATCACATTATTCAAATAAGGTTTTGGGTCTGTATTTCACGTATAAACACAATTAACTTCTGATAGTAAATTTTAACTAATTACAATATATCCATTCATGCAAGATAATTGCAATACAAATGTTTAGTAACCAATCTGGTGCCTTTGTTCATCATTAACGTTATAAAATTGACATTAAATGCTTCTATATTACAGATACCAGTATAGAGAAACTTGATGAACACTCAATTATTTATAAGTGTACATTACAATTCTTACTATAAAAAAGCACTTAAATAGAAATAATGGGAAGGTAAATAAAAACCGGATGTGAATTTTATGTTAAAAACATATTTACTTTCTCTTAATGGCCATGCCATTATCAGCACCCATTATTGAGATACATGACATCTAAATTATAATTTATTTGGGATACTCTCTGTCTGCATAGGATACTGAATGAATTCCAGACAAATGGTTATAAATAAAATATGTGTAGTTTGTAGTTACTTTCCTATGACTCAAATAATTGTTTGCCTTATCTAGTCTCTCACAGAAAGCAATCCAAAATATGATGGCTTTGTATAATATTTGGCTTCTTTATGCTAGCTGTACACTGTAGATCAATCCTTTTGGTGGCTAGATAGCAGTGGTATTTTCCTGTTTCTTTGCATTAAATGTTACCCAATTTTTGCATGTGCATTTTACAAAGGTAATCATAGATTTTAGCAAGACAAGATAAAGTACTGTTATTGCAAAGAAATCACATGGACACATTTTATATTTATAATAAATAATCTGTTGCTTTCTTCAAATGAGTAAATATAAAAATCACAGAAATCTAGAACCAGAGAGGAAATTCAACATCATATTTGATATCATCATTTTATAGATAAACTGAAATAATTTAGTGCTAGATTCAGACAAAGAATTAGTCTTCATAATGGACATTCCCAGAGTCACTATACTTACTATTAATTGCTGCCTTTCACAATGTAATTAATGTCTATTATTATAATCAATAATTAAGAGTATTTATGTTTCTATTTATATACTAAGATTATTATTGTCCTTGAATTCATAGAAATAAGCTCTAAGATAATGCTTTCTTACTTCGTTTTTCCATTAGATGAGTTTAAGGTATATAAAACCATATATATTCATATTTTTACAAAAATGTGAATTAAATCTTAATTTCAGGGGAAATTTCAAAATAGATTTATATAAGAAAAAGTCACATTTATATTATTGGTTATGTAATAATTTTTTAGATTTTAAAATGTGATTTCATATTTAGTCGATTTCATTGCCTCATTGTAATGCAAAGATAATGATGTACACATGTTCACAATTAATGTATTTTTAAATAACTAATTGTTATTGAAATTTTTGAAAATAATTAGCAATACAGTTTTCATTCTAAATATCGAGGTGATTAGTTTGATAAGAAAATTTATATGATATTGACATCTATACTAGTCTGTTCTCACTTGAGATAAAAAATGGTCTGAGACTGGGTAATATATAAAGGAAAGAGGTTTAATTGACTCTCAGTTTTGCAGGGCTGGGGAGGCCTCAGGAAACTTACAATCGTGGTGTAAAGGGAAGAAAAAATGTCCTTCTTCACACGGCAGCAGGATGAAGTGAACAAGGGAAGCTCCTTATAAAACCGTCAAGTCTCGTGAGAACTCACTCACTGTTATGAGACCAGCAGGGAGGAACTGCCCCCATAATCTAATCACCTCCCAGGAGATCTCTCCCCCAACACATCCAATTACAATTTGAATCATAATTCAAAATGAGATTTGGGTGGCGACAAAGAGCCAGACCATATCGATATCACTAAATAATAATAATAATATAAATGTTATTCTCCCTTTGTTAACCAGGTGGAGTGCAAAGGTGCCATCTTGGCTCACTGCAAACTCCACATTCTGGGTTCAAGTGATTCTCTCACCTCAGCCTCCTGAGTAGCTGGGATTACAGGCACACACCAACATGCCCAGCTAATTTTATATTTTGGTAGAGATGGGGTTTCCAAGTGTTGGCCAGGCTAGTCTGAAAAATCCTGACCTCCAGTGATCTGCCCTCTTCGGCCTCCCAAAGTGCTGGGATTAGAGGAGGGAGCCACCACACCTGGTAATATTACTAAATTATACATTGAATTAAAATATGTAATAATTTTCCTACAGCCAGAGCAAGCTAAGACATTGGCTTAAAAAATAAAATCAAATTAATGGAGTTCCAATAAGATTTTTATTCATTTGATATTTACCTACTCTGAAATCTCTTTGGACCATGCTATATTTAAAGTTTAGCTGGCTTTCTTAAATATTCAGCCTCTAATTATATATATCTGAATATTAAAGATAGAAGAAATACATTTCTTCTTGTTAATGCTCTTTATATTAGTAAATATGCTCTTCATATTAGTAAATAAATGTGCTCAAAAATTTACCTTTGTTAACATATTTTTAATCTTTCTGAGGAAGCCAAAAATATTTCCAGGAAGATGCACTGAACTGTAGTTGGTGCGGGAAAAGTAGTCAAAAAAATAAGTAATAATATCCTGGAAAGGAAAGTGTTTCTATTGCTCACAGAATAAGCAATATTATTCTACAGAGTGTTATACTTCATGCCTGAATGAGAGAAACTCTTTTCTGTTAGTTATAGAACACATTCTCTGTTGGTTACACCAGCCACAGAAGTAGACCAGGAAAATTAATCAACATTATAATGATGTGTCAAACAACTACCTACAATTACCTTCATTGAGCTACAGAAAGTAAAGTTCAAGTAAGCCTAGCTTGTGACAAAACTATTCACTGTATCACTTGGACAGTTAAAGACTGTATTTGTTACCCTTAGAAAAAGCAAACATACAATGCAATGATATAAATCACTTGAAATATACTTTCATGGATTATATTTATCAATAGTATTTTAAATTTGAGTTTTCAAGGTTAAGAACCCTATTTTTTTCTGGCTAGCATAAGGGTAGATACTGTTATCTGAGAGATTTATATTAAAACACTATTAGGTAACATATACACGTGATAAATATACCATTAAACAAAGCAGTTCTCTTTAATATTTAGAAATATTTACACCTTAAAGATATTCAGAATCTATTATTGCCAAATAATTTAGACAATATACTCTCAACTATAGAGTTAATTAAAACTTACTTTATTACATTTTTTTTCTGTGTAATACATGATGCCTTTTATTGTAAAAGCAAGATAATATAATTTTTACCTATATGAACAGTTGGATCTCAAATATGTATTCCAGTTTAATTTTTAATACTTGTGAACTTTAAATCTACTTTATCTTACTTTATTAACAGTAGTTATTTGTTATTATCTGCTTATAAATCTCTGTGCTTTTCATTCTTTATCTCTAATTATCTCTAATTTTCACATTTCCTTTTTTTACTATTATTTAATTTTATTTATCCATTTACATATTTTTTACGTATTTTTTATAAAATATATTCTGATGTCTTCAAAAAATATGTCACAAAATACAAAAAAGTTTTAATTTGAAGTTGAAAATAGTAGGTACAAGTAGGGTGATTTGTTAAAAGTGCTATATGAATACTGATAGGAAGAGAGATCATTCGTTCTCACTTGGCAGAGGTAAGGGAAATCTTCAGTCACGGAGTGAGTGGCATTTGAGTAAGATTTTAAAGGTTCTGGAGCTATGATCACATTATATAAGTATGCAATCTTCACAACATTTTCTAGGTAATTTCATTTGTGGAAGATGAGGCTTAGATTATGTAACAGGAAGCTGATACTTGAACGACTCCTGCCTTGAAAGCGGGTCTGTTTGAATATACCATGCTCTTTAAACTTCATTATGGAAACATTTTCTCAGACTAGTACATTGGTGTTTTATGATTTCCAATAACATAACAAATATTTTTGTTTTATATGCCACAACTAATGTGATAGTTCAAGATATTACTGCTAAAGGACATCAGAAATACTTCTAAACATAAAATATTGCATTTCATAAAGACCATGGGAACCTTAAACTGGACAGAGTATGCTATAAACCATAATATCTGCAAACTTTAAATTCCTTTTTCTTAAACAAATAGGAGTTGTGCCCAAAAATGGATGGTAAATTATAAACAAAGCTATAAATTAACTAGATAAGAAAGCAGAGACCATACTCTTGACGTTGGAAGTTATTACCATATTACAAAAACACTGACATGATGTGTGGTTTCCTTAATTTAGCTGTTTCATGCATCTCTCTTTTATGTAATGAATTATTAATAAATTTAATTATATATTTTGATATAATATTACAGTAAAATAAATGAAGATCAAACCATAATTACTTGGATAGCAAATTATATTACAATTTATTTTTGGCATTATTTACATCTAATATTATTTTTCTTTCTTGCTATTTGCCTATAAAATAATTGCATAATTAATAATTATAGGAGCTGACAATTTAATTTCACTCTGAGGCAATTTACATATGAATCAAGTCAATAGAGGTAAAATTTATAATAAACATGTAATATTACATATAAATAAGGTATTTGGCAATATCTCTTAATGACCAGCAAATTTAAATGAATGATAATATTTAATTAACATTTTCTCATGTATAAAGAGTTAAGCAGAGTGGAAAATGCTTGCATTTCCCACAGTGTAAATATAAGCCATAAAATAATCCTAACTTAAACTAAAAGCTAAACAAAACAAAATCTTCAAATATTTTGCTGAACATCGAAAAAAATGCTTTCTAAGGCTGCAATTGCTCAAATTTTTCAGTGGACACCCTTTTTCAAGTTGTTATAAATACAAAAACAGTATGTAAGGATTACTTAAACTCTAGATATTGACTCTTATTTGATCTTGTATTTTTCACTTTGAAAGTATAATACTGTTTTTCTTTCGTGATAAAACTGTCGACAAATTAGATATAGAAGGAATGTATGTCAATATAGTAAAGGTCCTATGTCACAAGCCTATAGCTAACAGTATACTCAATAGTGAAAGTGGAAAGTTTTTTCTCTAAGATCAGGAATATGACAAGGATGTTCACACTTACCACTTCCATTCAATACCATACTTGAAGTCCTGGCTAGAGTAAAGGCCAGCTAAATAAAAGGCATCCAAATTGGATAGGATGAAATTAAATTGTTCCTGTTGGAATATAATATAATTTTGTGTATAGGAAACCCTAAGACCTCATCAAAAAACTGTTAGAACTAATAAATGAATTCAGTAAAGTTGTAGGATGGAAAATCAACGTACAAAAATCAGTAGCATTCCTATGCACTAATAATGAACTGTCTGAAGAAATGTTAAGAAAACAATCCATTCACAATACATTAAAAAATACATAAATACAATACTTAAAAATAAGCTTAGTTGAGAGAGAAAGACCTGTGCAATGAAAAGTATATAGCATTGATGAAATAAATTGAATAAACCACAAATAGTAGAAAGATATGTCATGGTTATAAATTGGAAGACATAATATTGTTAAAATGTCCATATAATCCAAAGTAATCCTCAGATTCAATGCAATCCCTATAAAAATACCAATGGCATTCTGCTTGAAAAAATATCATTTTTTCAAACAACATATTATGTTTATGCTCTAATTTTGATTTAAGGCATATTTAAGACATTCTTTACAGAAGTAGAAAATGCAATTCTAAAATTTGTATAGAACTACAAAGCCCCCCAAATAGCCAAAGCAATCGTGAGCAAAAAGAACAATGCTAGAGGCATCACACTATCTGACTTCAGAATATAATATGAAGTTATAGTAATCAAATCAGTGTGGTACTATCATAAAAACAGACACATAGACCAAAGGAACAGGATAGAGAGCCCATAAATAAACCCACACATATACAGTCAACTCCTTAGGGATGAAAGTGTCAAGAAAACACAGTGGGGAGAAGACAGACTCTTCAATAAATGATGTTGAAACAATGTGATCACATACAGAAAAATTAAATTAGATCCCTACCTCACATGATATACAAAATCAACAAAATTGCTTAAAGACTTAAACAGGAATTGAAACCATAAAATTGTTCAAAGAAAATATAGGAAAAACTCCATGACATTGATCTGGGCAATGAATTCTTGGATAGGAACACAAAAGCATTGAGAGCAAAGGCAAAAGTAGACATTGAGATTATATCAAACTAAAAAGCTTCTGCACAGCTATAAAAATATCAACAAAGCCAGGTGCAGTGGCTCACACCTGTGATCCCAGTGCTTTGGATAGCCAAAGTAGGAAGCTTGCTTGAGCATAGAAGTTCAACATGTCACTTACAGCATGGTGACTGTGATGTATCTCAGTGTAGCCATGCCACCATATTTCAAAACATGCACATAAAAATATATACAATTTTTGTCCATAAATATATGAAATATGATAAATTCTAAACTGCTTTCAAAAAATAAAGAATACAATTACTATGTATATAGTAAATATTCAATAAACTGACTTAAAGACATGTTGATAAATAAATGAGTTATTAGAGGTACAAGAGGAAAATACTATATTATTTGTATCACAGAATTTGAGATATAGTAAGCAAGATAATTCTTTGTCTATTCCAGAGAACTTAGTGTAAATACACTTAAAAAATATTTTTAAAATAATGCAGATATGAAGATCAATTCTACTTTAAAAATACCAGAATCTAATGACACAAAATAAATATTCTAATTTTAATGTAACACTGCATTATGTTTGTAAACTATGTGCTTTATGGACAATAGATAAAAACATTTTTCTTTTAATTCTAAGTATTTAACTTAAAGAAGTCAAGTTTGAATTTTTTACTACTACGTTTTCATACTTTTATGTATTTCCATAATATCTCCTGAGATGGATCTCTTAAGAGTGGTCATTAGAATGATGGCCATAGTCTTCTGATAGGAACCAAATAAGTTTCTTTGAGTTGGCTAAATTCAGCAGGAGAGGCCAGCTGTTTCTTAAAAGGTAGCAGAAGATGTTAAAGACTCTTCCCAGAGTGTTTGCTTACTGTTTTTCACTGACATTGCCATTGCAATATCTCTTTAGCTATCAACTCTAGCGCAGTTCTCTGTAAAGCCTTCAGCTCATGATGACTCTGGGGCCTGGAAAGTGAGGTAAGAGAATAAAGTTTAATGAGGAATGGTGAAGATTGTTTGCTTCCTTCTTCTTTATCATGTCTGTGGAAGACAGAAATCAGTAAATGAGAATTAGAACATGAATGACATGAGAGAAATACAGATTAATTCTAACTCAATTGAGGTAGAAACAGATATGAAAAATATCTTATGAACTGAGGTATGGAAATGAATATCTAATTAAGTATTATGATTGATCATTAGAGAAAACACAATAGAAATATGGCTTTACATTTATCTCTTACTAGAAATAATTACAAGTGTAAGGCTTTTAACAAACGTCTTGTTTGTAAAAACTTATTAAAATCTCAAAAAATAAAATGTTTATGCCTTTTCTTTCAGAAATTTCAATAATTTAAGGTAACTGGAGAGAGTTTCAAGGAAGTTTTAATGTAAGGAATACCCCTCAGAATGGTAGCAAGCCTTGGGACTCACCAGGAAGTGAGTTTGACAGCAACTGAGCAAGTTATATAATATTTAAGAATTCCATTTGAAAACATACATGTTTGAAAGTTTTGCTAAATATTGTTAATGGTCAAATTTAGGATGGCTCTTTATCTTAAAATGTCATTTTTTCCAAACAACATATTATGTCTATGCTCTAATTTTGATTTAAGGCGTATTTAATTAAATTATGCTGTCTTCGGTTTAACACTGAATCACATTTATGTAATTGGAAAGAAAGCTAGATACAACAATTATATTACTTCGGGACAGACATCTGATGGCATGTACATGAAATGTTTTAATAAGTACTTAAAGGAAAGATCTAAAGTACAGAAGCCTATAAGCATTAATGCCCTTATAATAGTGTCTTGTGTTTCAATCCATTAAATCTATTCACACTATATATATTTCCCACATTTGATGAATTACGATGCCCTTTTTTTTTACTACTAGCTCACCAGTTTGTTATAAATAAATACAACTTGGGAACCACCAGATGGGAGAGATGCATAGGGAAACATACGTGGGAAGGAGCTAAGAACGACTGTGCTCTCAGGCACACCACCTTCACAGCACGTCAGTACACTCACCAGCCTAGAACCACCATGAACTTTTGGACTTTATTACCATACATACTCTCAGGTCATTTTCATAAAAAAGTACATTATAGAATACTTGGATACAGAAATATTTATGAAAGTGTAATTGTATAAATGTAATCTAAAGCAACACCTTCTTTTATTTAATAGTATTTCCATAGAATTGTGTTAGTATGAAATGACAGAAGTTAAAATTATGCATAATTAAAACTTTGAACCAACAGATTATATGTACTTGACTGATCAACTACAAAATAAATTACATATGAAAAACTAAATAACAGTATAATATGATAAGAAAAAAACACATTTCTAACTGAATATGTGGTAGTTTGATATCATTGTGGTCAGAAAATGAACATAATTTTTTTATATCTGATCACTTACACTATAAGTATTGTTTTCATTATTCTTATAATTCTTTGTGGGTCATAATAGATCATGTTTTCTATCAAAAATGTATTATTGGCTGGGCACAGTGGCTCATGCCTGTAATCCTAGCACTTAGGGAGGCCAAGGCAGGCAGATAGCCTGAGCTCAGGAGCGTGAGCCTAGGCAACAAGGTGAAATCCTATCTCTACTAAAATACAAAAAAAAAAAAAAAAAAAAAAAAGCGGGGAGTGGCACTGGGTACCTGTAGCCCCAGCATACCAGCTACTCGGGAGGCTGAGGCAGGAGAATCCCTTGAATCCAGGAGGCAGAAGTTCCGATGAGTGAGAACTGCGCCACAGCACTCCAGCCAGGGCAACAGAGCGAGACTCTGTCTCAAAAAAAAAAAAGGGTATTATTTTCTATTAAGAACTTTTGTATAACAGGTAATAACATTAAAATGTTTGAAAACAAGTGCATATTTGTTTGAGGAAACCAAGTTTATTCTCTACTAGCTAGATTCTCCAAATCAAAGATATCATATTGAAATTCCCTTTGATGTTATAAATTTAGCATATAGCTGTTCATGTAGCTGTGGATATTTTTATAACCTTGTATTATCAGAATTAAAATAACTTAAATCAATATTATTGTCCAAACGATGATACAATTGTCATATATATGTGTATATATAATGTATATTTATGTATCTATTACAGAAATTAAATGCAGACTCTTAAAGCTTGAAAAACAGTAACAACAATATTTGACCTAATATCTGGTAATCCTGAGGAAACTCAGCATACAAAGAAAAATTAAAATTGGGTAGCTGATGAAGAAACCACTTCCCAATGTACATTGAAATCTTAGATATCATGTATTGAAGGTATATAAACTTTTATATTTTCATCCAATAAACAAGATGAAGATTGTGATACACGTAAATAAAACGATAGCATTTCATAGTGTCTTCAGCATATGAAATGCGGAAGAATATTAATGCAATGTTGAGTTTATAAACAGGAAGAATATTAAGACAACAGTGAGCTTACAACCCAGAAACTTGAGGGAGCTTAGAAGCATCTATATAGGAAACACATACAATGAGTAAAATTTTGCAGATATTAATTTGTGTTATAGAAAATGCATTAATCACTGTTATCTATACCATCTTGGCATTCTAGTCAGAACGTTTTGCAAATATCTAATGAGAAAATAATTTTAAACAGCTCCTCTAAGTTATCAACACAATCTACGCCGGATGGACATTTTGAACACTATGATATCTCAAACTCTCCTCTCCCTCACAACAAAATAATTCTATGGAAATTCTCAAACAACTTTTGAACTGGTATTTCTATAGTCATAGAGCTGTTCTAAATACTTGATAGGATTTTGGTGATATAGAAGCCATAGAAAGGTAAGAAATAAAGATCACAATTGTTGAACTCATAGAACTTAGAAACTTGATTCTACCTAATAAAAATTGTAAAACAGATTTTAAAAACGTAAGCTGTGCATTGTTCTTACTTACTGGTCTCCCTCCCTTTCTGCTCTGCCTTTCCCTTTTCATTCTCACTTTCCATTTCTTAGGCCAGTCTACTTGTAATCGTCAGATCCATTTCATTTATCCCATACTATGGTCAGAAAGTTGTGTCCCCCTAAAACATACATGTTAAAATTCTAACCCCAAGTTAATGGATTTAGGAGATAGAGTCTTTGGGAAATAATTAGCTCATAGAGTGTTGCCCACATAAATGGGATTAGTGCCCTTATAAAAAAGACCCTAGAGATCTCTCACATTTTTCACCATGTCAGGACACAGATAAAAAATGGCCATTTGTGAACCAGGAAATGGGCCCTCACCAGACACCGAATTTGCAAGTTCCTAGATCTTGGACTTCTCCATCTTCTCAGAACTTTGAGAAATAATCTACTTTTCACAAGCCACCTAGTTTATGATAGTTTTGTTAAAACAATTTTAACATGCTAAGAACCCAATTTCTAACTCTAACCTGACCCACTACTTACACTGTCTCAGTAGTAATTAACAAACCTCCACAAAATAACTAAATTTTTGGAGAAAATTTTGTAAATAGAAAAAACATTTGTCTAAAACTAATATCTTAAATACTGGGAATTTCAAATTTAAAAACACAGACTTTTTACAGGGATTGTCATCAAGTCAAAATACTCTTAAAGTCCTCAAAACTTGAAGTTTTTTCTAATAATTTTATTATATATATATATATTTTTTTTAGAGGTTATGAGCAAATGAGATTTTAATTGGCATTAGAATAGATTTTTAGACAGGGGAAAAGAACACATAATTTCTGCCTTGCAGCAGCCATACCTCCCAAATTATAACCTTAAAAAATGATGCTCAGGATGGGGGATAGGTAAGAAAGGCTGACCAAAAAATAAAAAAGAAAAAAGAAAAATAATAAATAAGGAGACAGGGACAGTAGGACAAATTTGAGATCTTCTCAGAAAAAACAAATTGTGATATCTCATACATTCTCTGTTAAAGAATCAAATCAGACTAATTGAAAAAATAATGATAAGTGACAATCTAAAAAGGACCTGGAGATCCACTGAGAAGTGAGTGGCTATGGATGCCTTCAGAACTTTCAAAATCTTCTTCATTCTTCTCCACTTTTACTTTTTACCAATTATGTATTTGTTTTCTATCCTGCATAACAAACTACTACAAAACCAGTGGCTTAAAACAACTTCAATTTATTATTCCAGTTTTTATAAATTAGAGGTTTGGGTGCAGCTTGCCTGGGTCTCTGCTGAGGGTTTCACAAGGTGAGATTGAAGGTTCCTGTGGGTAGTGCTGTTATACTGAGGCATGACTTGGGAAGGCTCTTCTTCCATGCTCTCTCATGTCATTAGCATAGTTTCTTTCCATGTGACCATAGAATTCATAACAGTTTTCTTCTTCAAGTGTATCAGGAGAATCTCTCACTCCAATCTGTTAAAATTATTATGGAAGTGACGCTAATATAACATATGCCATAATCTATAACCTAATAAAGATGACTTCTCCATCACCTTTGCCATATTCCACTGTCTAGAACCAAGTTCACAAACTCCACCACATGTTGAGGAGTTTATACAGGGGTATGGGTCATTAGTAGTCATCTTAGAATTCTGACTGCCAGAAAAGTAGCTACTCTAGAGAGGAAAAACCCTTATTACTATCCTTAAAAAAAAGAGGACTAATTTTATGTGTCAAGTTAATGAGTTTGTGTCCCTACCAAAATTTATATGTTGAAGTCCTAATCCCTTATACCTTAGAATGTGATTATATCTGGAGATAGAGTATTTAATGAGGTTGTTAACTTAAAATCATTAATCCAATATGATTAATTAGATTGATTAGGAATCCAGTAGGATCTTATAAGAGGAAATGTGGACATAGGGAGAAGACTTCTGTTAACCAGCCAAGGAAAGATGGCTCAGAAGAATCCACTGCTTCCAAGAGCTTTATCTCAGGCTAACAGACTCCAGAATTGTGATAAAATAAAATTCTGCATTCTAAACCAACCAGTCTGTGGTACTTTGTTGTGACAGCCCTAGAAAATTAACACAGCCAGTTTCCAATGCACGGATCTTAACATATTTTATACAAAGTCAGTTTTCCATGATAATAAAGTCGTATTTAAGGTGGGCCAAAAGGGAAGCATGGTCAACCTCTGTATTGGATATTGGATGTGATTCATTGTTCCCTGTTTCCTTCTTTTTCAATTTTCTCTTAAATGGAAAGATTAAAATATTTAATAATATAAAATTTTAGTGAGAGTGTGGAGAAAACTATACGTTTAGAGTGTTTTTTTTTTTTTTTTTTTTTTTTCAATCGGAATCTTGCTCTGTTGCCCAGGCTGGAGTTCAATGGCACAATCTTGGCTCACCACAACCTCCTAATCCTTGGTCCAAGTGATTCTCCTGCCTCAGCTTCCTGAGTAGCTGGGATAACAAGTGCCCACCATGATGTCCAGGTAATTTTTGTATTTTTGTGGAGATGGGGTTTCACCATGTTGGCCACGCTGGTCTCAAACTCCTGACCTCAAGTAATCTGTCCACCTTGGCATCCCAAAGGGCTGGGATTACAGGCATGAGCCACCACTCCCAGCCACTTTAGGACTGTGTTAGTTTGTTCTCAGACTGCTATAAAGAACTACCCCAAACTGGGTAATTTTAAAGAAAATCAGTTTAATGGACTCACAGTTCTCCATGGCTGGGGAGGCCTCAGGAAACTTACAATCACGACGGAAGGGGATGCAGGTTTGTTTTACATGGCAACTGGAGAGAGAGAGAAAGGAGAGAGTGAAGTGGGAAGAGCCCCTTCTAAAACATCAGATACCTTGAGAACTTAACCACTATAATGAGAACAGTGTGGGGGACATCATCTCCATGATCCAATCAGCTCCCTCCGTTGAAACATGGAGCTTACAATTTAAGCTGATATTTGGTTGGGGGCACAGAGCCAAACCACATCAAGGACGAATGTGCAAAATTATAATTGAAAATGGCATGACTTGAAAATTATTTACTTTATATATATTGAGTACTTAAATTATTAAGCTGTTTTTGGTGCTTGGGATCCAGCAGTAAAAAATAAAGACAAAAATTCTCCCATAATATGTCTTATAAACTGGTGGTAGAGGACAAAACTATTTTTTGAATGAGTAAGGTATAAATTATGTGTTTATAATAAGTTCTATGTAAAAGTTTGTTTAAATAAAAAAGAATAGGAGAATGTGAATCAGGAGTGTGAACTACAGTGTTGGAAATTATTAATGAAGATAGTAAGGCTAGCACTAATATGTTAGTGCTTTAAGAATATATTCACAGAGCAGAGAAAGTAGGGAGAGAAAGTAACCGTCCACAGTTTGCAGGGAAACAGACTCTTTCATAAAAAAGAGATAATATATAGGTCTTGCGGCCTGGCATGCTTAAGAAAAAGGAAGAAAGCACCTATGAAGAAAGCAGAGCAAATGAAGAGGAAATTAATAGAAAATAAATTTATACAGGTAAAAGTGGGATAGATTACATAGGGCTATTGGAAAGACGGCTTTTTTTTCAGATTAAGATATCTTACTTTGGAAAATTTTGAGCAAACTGAGTCATTTTTGAGTCAATGGTCTTCTGGACACTGACCTGTGCAATGATTTTTTTTTTTTTTTTTTGGATATGAACTCCAAAACACAGACAGCAATAGACAGAAATAGACATATGGAATTACATCAAATTAAAAAGCTTCTGCAAAGCTAAATTAACATTCAACAGAGTGGGGAGGCAACGTACAGAATGCGAGAAAATATTTACGAAGCATGTATCTTATAAGGGGTTAACGTTAATAATATATAAAACATTCAAGCAACTCAACAGCAAGCAAACGAATAACCTGATTGAAAAAATGGGCCAAATCCCTGAAAAGACATTTCTCAAAAGAAAGACATACCAATGGCCAACAGAGGTATAAAAATAATGCTCATTATCACTAGCAATCCAAGAAATGCTAACTAAAAGCATAATGGGATATTACTTCACATCTGTTAAAATGACTATAATTGGCCGGGCGCGGTGGCTCACGCCTGTAATCCCAGCACTTTGGGAGGCCGAGGCAGGTGGATCATGAGGTCAAGAGATCAAGACCATCC
This sequence comes from Alouatta palliata, assembly GCA_004027835.1. Lineage (NCBI taxonomy): Eukaryota > Metazoa > Chordata > Mammalia > Primates > Atelidae > Alouatta > Alouatta palliata. The sequence goes on along the minus strand of PVKV010011762.1, from coordinate 17,427 downwards.
TGGTCAACATGGTGAAACCCCGTCTCAACTAAAAATACAAAAAAATTAGCGGGGCGTGGTGGCGCGTGCCTGTAGTCCCAGCTACTCGGGAGGCTGAGGCAGGAGAATTGCTTGAACCCTGGCAGCGGAGGGTGTAGTGAGCCGAGGTCGCGCCACTGCACTCCAGCCTGGCGCCTGGTGATGAGTGAGACTCTGTCTCAAAAAAAAATAAATAAATAAAAATAAAAAAATAAAAAATAAAATGACTATAATTAAAAAGATAAATGATATGTTTGGGCAAGTATGTGGAGAAAAGGAAACTTGCACGCTGTGGGTGGGAATGCAAATTAGTACAGTCATTATATGAAAGAGTATTGAGTTTCTTCAAAAAATTTTAAGTAGAACTGCTGCCGTGTGATACAGCAATCCCATTACTAGGTATACATACAAAGAAAATGAAATCAATATCTTGAAGACATATTTGCGCTCCAGTGTTAATTGCAGCATTATTCACAATCACCAAGATATAGAATTGACTTAAATATTCATCAATGCATGCATGAATAAAGAAAATATTACATATATAATCAATGGAACACTATTGGAAAGAAATCCTATTATTTTCAACAACATCAATGATTCTGGAGGACATTATATCATGTTTAACCAAGCACATAAAGGCAAACACTACATGATCTCACTTACCTATGGAATCTAAAAAACTTGAGCTCACTGAAGCAGAGAACAGAATGGGGCTTACCAGGCGCTGGGTTTGTAGATTTGGAAAGGTTCCAGTCAAAGGATACAAACTTTCATTTACACAGGAGGATTAAGTTTAAGAGATTCATTGCACAACATGGTAACCATAGTTTGTAACAATGTATTGTATTTTAAAAATCACTTTGAGTAGATTTTAGATGTTCCTATCACAAAACATGATGATTATATGAAGTCATGCATCTTTATTATCTCTATTTGACCATTTCACAATGTCTATATATTTGAAAACGTCATGTTGAATGTGATCAATATATAAAATTTTTCTTCGTCAGTTGAAAAAACAAACAAAAAATCCTATGCAACGGAGTAAAGTTTTTTCAATTTTTACATCTTTTATTATATTTTGACTTTTACACATTATGTATACATTTAATATTAAAAATTTTCATATGCATATTTTCTAAAAGTACAAATAAAGTACACTTAAGTTATCCCCCAGTATGAAGATCCTTGAATTTAATTTGCACACATACATGCTCCCAATGGCAACCAGGTGAATAAGATCATACTAAGAATTAGTATTGATTTCAGTGAATAAAGGTAGCAAATTTTATTTCAGCTTATAAAGGAGTAGCATCACAGTAAATAAAGATGTTGTTTTGTTCATGCTGGAAAATGCAATATGAGAAGAATAATCTGAAGCAAAAGTGAAACAAAATCTATCAGTGTTTTGTTTTGCTTTTTTATGATGTAAGGAAACCAGGTGTGCTACAACATGCAATAAATAAAGTAAATCTTTTGCTTTCAGTTGTACAATGGCTACCCATCAGAGCTATGTAAAATAAAATTCTAAGAAAAATAAAGCTTGTAACAGAAATTTTCCTTCATGAGGTGCTATTGCTTTTGCAATTACTTTTTTTTCTAGACTAATTTTTCCTTTTCTATCAGTTCCAGATTTATGACTTCTTATTTCAATCTGGCAGGCTGCACTTGCCTTCCCTTCTGTTTCCAACCTACTCTCTTTTTTCCTACACATAGGTTTCCCATAAAGTTCTCTATGTAATTCTTTTCCTGTAAGCTTACTACATTCTCATTTCTGGGTGATTTTACAGAAAAACATAGTTACTGCTTCTCTGTTTTTGTTTTACTTTACATTTCTATTATGAATTTGGAACTGTTTAACTTTTTGCTGGCTCCTATGGTTTGCTTAGTATATTTATAAATCAAAGAAAATGACCTTGACAAGTATGAAATCATTTTAGGAGGTTTATTTCCTAAAGCTAAGGATGTGCACCCAGGAATTAGGTCTATGCCTTTCTCCAAAGATAACTTTTAGAACTTCAATATTTAAAGAGGAAAGGATGGATATTAGGGGAAAAGAAATATTTTTACAAATGTTTCAGTAGATAAAAAGACAAAACGATTGCATCCTTTGGAGTCTTTGATTAGCTTTTCACTGAATATACAATTTTCTTGTGGGAAGGGAATGGAAGAAACGTTACTCATGCTTTTGTCTGGCTCAGTGAATCTACAGTTTTCATAGGGTAGTATAGACAATAAGGCAGAGAATGCCATTAGGTATCCATTTGTCTCAGGTGAGCAGAGGGATGACTGAGTTTTTTCCTGCACCTGTGAAGATAAGCTGTCTATGTTGCCTGGGTGAAATTCAACAGAGCTGTTTAGGGTAATAATCTAAACTTGAGGGAGGCATGTAGCTCTTTACCTTTATATCCATCTTATTTAGGAACCAAGTGAGAGTCAGGTTTGCATGATCCAGTTCCCAGCTTGACTTTTCTCTTTGGCTTACTGAGTTTGGGGTTCTGAGATTTATTTGCCTTTCACGTTTCAATCAAACTTATTGTGGTTATTCTTTCAACAACAAAAATTTTTTTAAGACTACAAAGGGGAAAAAAAACCAAGCACTGATATTTTAATATGATCAACTTGACCTGTGTATTAGTATGTTGGGGCTGCTGTAACAAGGTGCTACAGATTGTGTGGCTTAAACAATAGAAATTTATTTTCTCACTGTTCTGGGTGGTGGAAGCTGGATCCCTCTGAGGGCCATGAGGCATGTGTCTATTTCATGTCTCTGCACCTGATTTATGAAGAGCTTCCTTCTCTCTGTGTCCTCACAATGTCTTGATTCTGTATGTGTCTGTGTCAAAATTTTCTCTTCTTAAGAGGATGTATTAGTTTGTTCTCACATTGCTATAATAAACTACTTGAGGCTGGGTAATTTATCAAGAAAAGAGGTTTAATTGGCTCATGATTCCATGGGCTACAGAAGAAGCATGGCTGGGAGGCCTCAGGAAACTTACAATCATGGTGGAAGGTGGAGGGTAAGCAGATCCCTCCTACAGGTTTGGAGCAGGAAGAAGGAAAAGATGGAGGTGCTACACCCTTTTAAACAACCAGGTCTCCTGAGAACTCACTATCATGAGAAATGAAGGGGGAAGTCCATCCCCATAATCCAATCACTGCCCACCAGGCCCTTCCTCCAAAACTGAGGATTTTGCTTTTTTATTCTTATAATTTTTTAAATTTTATTTTGAGACAGAGCCTCACTCTGTCACCCAGGCTAACATGCAATGTCATGATATCGGCTCACTGCAGCCTCCACCTCCCAGGTTCAAGCAGTTCTCCAGCCTCAGCCTCTGGAGTAGATGGGATTGCAGGAGCGCACACCATGCCAAGCTAATTTTTGTATTTTTTATAGAGACAGTGTTTCACTATGTTGGCCAGGCTGGTCTCAAACTACTGGCCTCAAGCAATCGCCTGCCTCTCCCTTCCAAAGTGCTGGGATTACAGGTGTGAGCCATTGTATCCAGCCTATAATTTGACATAAGATTTGGGTGAGGACACAAATCCAAACCGTATCAGAAGACAAAAATCATATTGAATTAGAATACACTCTAATGATATCATTTTAAATTAATGAACATTTTAAAGACCCTATCTCCAAATGCAATCACATTCTGAGTTATGGGGCATTAAAGCTTACATGTAAATATTTGGGTGGTCACAACTCAATTCATAACACCTACTTCAGCATCAAATTTACTATCATAAAATAGAAATGACATTTAAAAGAGAGATTTGGAGCGACGTAAGTAAGAAAAATTTAATCAAAGCCTACAAAGAAAAATACTTTAATCTGATATTCTACAATTGTGGTGCTCAGTGCATGATACCAATGAAGCCATATTGTTAAGGCTTTGATTAATTAAGTTTATATGTTCCATACACATGGTTACCTAAATTCAAAAACCATGTTTGGCAATTTTCGGAAGGCTTGTTCTTTAGGGGTCAGTTGGATAAATAATATAATATGCATTGTGCTAGCAGCAAATTTTGTTATTAAAGTGTATTTTTTTCTTCTCCTTTAACCCACTCAAATTTACATTTTATTTATTTATTTTATTCCTCATTTCAGACTCAATTTGTGCCGGCTTTCCTTTCTAAAAAGGAGCCATCCTTTTTTTCAAAGTATGTATGCAATGTCCATCAAATCCTTGATAACCTAACAAGTGATCATTTTAAGGAAAGTTCACGTTCTTCTGCCATCACAGATTTTTCTTCCATTATACACATTAGTAGACACGGTGTAGATGAGTTGAATTAGATTCCTATCACTGCTGTAATAAATTTTCAAGAGCTTGGTGAAACAAAATGACAAAAGTTTATTTTCTTACAGTTCTGGAAGTCAGCAGTCCAAACTGTATCTCCCTGAGCTAAAATCAGGGTGTCAGCAGGACTCTTTATTCAGTAATATGTAGCAGATAATTCATGTCCTTGACTTTTCCGGCTCTTAGAGACTTCCTGGTTCTTATTTCATCTTCAAATCCAGCAATGGTTGGGTCTTTCTCACGCTTCATCACTCTTACTTTGTCTCTTCCCTACCTCTTGGGATACACTAAGCCAACACAGATAATCAATCTCAAGGTCACCTTAGAAACCTCAATTCTATTTGCAATTTTCATTTTTTTCTTCCCAAGTAACAAAACATATTTAACAGTTCTTAGTATTAGAATCTGGGCATATTTGCCAGTAGAAGGAAGAGTTATTTTGCCTGTCACAGGCTTCAATCCAAGGACTGTCGGAACATAGATTCTATATGGAGACATGCTACATACAGTATGTAAAGATTAAGTACTTAATAATTGAATGCAATTGTTATCGTTACCATTCTTGTCATTATCATATTACATGGAGGTGATCAGAATATTTATTATATCAAATTATATGGAAGTGGTCAGAATAAAGTCATCAACATTTCTAATCTGGCTATGTGGTTGTGTAAAATAAGAGAAGCAGCATTTGGATAGATTGTAAGAAATCAAAGACACTGCATTTTTGAGCCAATATTTTCCAGCAGTCAAATATGTAGAACAGTAAATATAAGCAGAATCTGCAAATAGCAACTACTAAATATAGGAAAGTTTTCCATGAAGTAGTCTAGAAGGTCCTTTCACAGATGTCACAGCAAAGCTGACAAAGGCAGAAAGTGCATCAGCAGACTCAATTTCATTACTCAGCATGGTATTTTTTACCATTCCATACACAGGCTTCAGAGTTTACTATTCAGCAATGCTAGGTGACTTGTGGCTACCAATCAGGTCTTGGCCCTAGAGCCCACAGGATGACTATGGGGAACCTGAGGCACAACTTTCTCTCAGTCAGATGTTGATCTATAAATCCAAACTGCGGCATTTATCCACGTGCTATTGTCTGGGCTTTTGCCAGCTTTATAAGCATTGAACCCTTGCCTATTAATGGAGTCTTGCTGCAAATGAATTGATTCTTCAGAAAATAACAGCCATGAAGACATCTAAAAGCATAAAATTCAATTGATGATCTACTTTAGATTGGTTTACCATAAAAAAAGGTCCTATAGTATGCTTTATTCATTCTTCTTTCAAGATATGGACACCAGACTGGAAGTCTTATAAATTTTTATTAAAAAAAATTACTGTAGGCGGGGCGCTGTGGCTCACGCCTGTAATCCCAGCACTTTGGGAGGCCGAGGCGGGCGGATTACAAGGTCAAGAGATCAAGACCGTACTGGTCAACGTGGTGAAACCCTGTCTCTACCAAAAATACAAAAAAATCAGCTGGGCGTGGTGGCACGTGCCTGTAGTCCCAGCTACTCGGGAGGCTGAGGCAACAGAATTGCTTGAACCCAGGCCGCGGAGGTTGCAGTGAGCCGAGGTCACGCCACTGCACTGCAGACTGGAGCCTGGTGATGGAGTGAGACTCTGTCTCAAAAAAAAAAAAAAAAAAAATTACTGTAATCTCTATTACATATTTTTACATTTAGCAAATTCTTTTTTAATGAAAAATTTAAAAGATGTATAAAAATGAAATATAAATCCAATAAATTGAAAGGACTGTTAAAAGTTATAAAAAAGAAGTAAAATAAAACTTTCTCACAGCACTTCTAAAACATTCTTTTTATCCTAACAGTTGGTGAATTGTTGCTTATGCAAACAATCTACAGAAAAATGTTCTATTTTTTGCTTGAAAAGTGTGTGAAATTCTAGCCTGAAAAGGTGCTTGTCATGAAATTATATACAAATGAAAATATGAGCTAAGAATAGCAGTACCATCTGAACCATAATTATAGTTCAGTGTTATTATCAAAATCTACAGTAACTTTCTAGAAATCATTATTTTTTAAGAAGTGAAAAGTAATTTAATATTTTAAACCAGTCTAACTCTTAAGGAATATTAATGCCAACATTTTTAAAGTTACTTTTTGTGATGTTATTTTATTTTAGGTTTATGAGTCAAACTGAAAAACACTTTGTAGGAATATCTGGATTCCAAATATAAAGTTAAACTTAATTCATATGAAATGTTTAAAATTTTAAACTTGTAACATATGTAGCTGACCAAGCTTCTGTTTTATAGATGGGAATATTATTATGATATATTAAGTTTTGAATTATTTATCACTAGTTAAATATCTAGTTGGTGAATAATTACCACAATAATAACAACAACATTTATAATAGCTGTCATTTATTGAATATATATTAAATATGTACATTTCAGAACGTTTACTTGGTACTTAAAATATAGTGCCTAATTAAAATCTCAAAATAATTGCACAAAGTAGATATTTTGTTTTGAAAATTAAGAAGCAAGTTTACAAGGATTAAAAATGGATTAACCTTATTCAATCTTGATTTTCTAAAATATTGTCTGGGAACTTTATGTGTATTTATACATAGTTTTAGAAAAGTTTTTCTTACAGCTAAAAGACATTGTATGAAGAAAATACCAAAAATTTGGCCTTAGGTACCAGTCTTTACAGAGGAAAATTTAAAGCCTCAACTAAAGGTAACTTTTGCAATATCTTGAGTTTGCCATTTTTTCCTGAAAGGGTGACACATGCGCAGTCTTTAGCAACGTAAAGCCTCAGTTCATGCAGAGTTACATACTTTTGCTCCTAGGCAAACACATTCAAATTAGTAACGTTACGCCTTTCAATATTCCATTTAAATAAATATTCCATTCATTTTAAAAACACATTTATTAACTAACCATATAAAATGTATTAAAATATTGGTATTAGTTCTTTCTTAGACGATTGACGAAATTCAGTAGTGAATTCATCAGATTTAGGGATTTTCTTTGATGGGAAAAACTTCATTACTGATTAAATATTATTATTATTATATTTATTATTATATTAATTGTATATTAATATATAATATATAATATTAATTATTATTATATATAATATTATTATAATATTAATTATTACTTTTTTTTCAGATTCTCTATTTCTTTATGGTATAATCTTGGTAGGTTGAATGTGTCCAGAAAATTTATCCATTTTTTTCTAGATATTCCTCTTTGACATTGTAATATTCTCTAATGATGCTTTGTATTTCTGCAGTTGTAATATTTCCCTTTTCAGGTCTTATTTCATTTATATGGGTCATTTCTCTTTTTTCATAGTTAATCTAGCTACAGGCTGTCAATTTTGGTTATCTTTGCAAAAACCAATTTTTCATCACGTTGTTGAACTTTTGTATTTTTCTTAGTCTCAGTTTCATTTATTCATGCTCTGATCTTTGTTGTATCATCTTTATCATATACCATAATTCTGCTACACATTTCTGTTTTCACTTGATTTCAAGAATTTTTACAAATTGTCATTGACCCCATTGCTTATTCAGAAGCATGTTGTTTAATTTCCATGTTTTTGTACAGTTTCCAAAATATTTCTTGTTATTGATTTCTTATTATATTTTGTGGTGGTCAGAAAAAATACTTGATAAAATTTTGACTATTTTTAATCTGTTAAGACTTGTTTTATAGTCTAAAATATGTTTTATACTAGAGAATGTTTGATGTGCTGATAAAAACCTGTGTATTCTGGAGCAGGTTTAAAAATGTTCTGTAATGCCTGTCAGGTCTAATTTGTTTAGAGTGTGATTTAATTTCAATATTTCCTTGTTGATTTTCTCTCTGGACAATCTGTCAATTGTCAAAAGTGGTGTGTTGAATTCTCCTACTGCTATTATTTTAAAGTCTATTTCTCCCTTTAAAGCTAATAACATTTGATTTATATATTTGGGTGCTCTGGTATTGGGTGCATATCTATTTACAATTGTTGCATCCTCTTGCTGAACTGACCCTTTCATCATTATATAATAACCTTCTTTTTCTCTTTTCACAGTTTTTGACTTAAAGTCTATTTTACTTGATGTATGTATAGCTACTCCTGATCATTTGGCATACACTATCATTTTCACTTCAATTTATGTGTATCTTTATAGGTAAACCAAGTTTCTTATAGATAGCATATATATATATGTATATATGCTGCTAATATTAAACACATATATATGCTGTCTATAAGAAATTCACTTACATACTCACTTGCATAAATACATATATGGATCTTATATGTTTAATATAAACAGCATATATATATGTTTAATATTAGCAGCACATGTATGGTGCTATATGTGACATATATATGTGTCTTACATATTTTGTCTATTCAGTCACTATATGAGATTTACTTGGAAAATTTAATCCATTTACATTCAGCATAATATTGATAGGTAAGGCTTTAGTACTGCCATTTTGTTACTTTTTTCAAGTTGTTGTGTAACTTTTTTTCTACTGTCTTCTGTTGTACTTGAGTAATTCCTTGGTAAATATGTTTTAGTTTATTGTTTTAATTTTTAGTGTATCTCAGGATGCTTGCAAATATATAAATGTGGTAAGTCACATGAACACTGAAAAAAACATTTGATAAAATTCAACATTCCTTCATGACATAAACCGTCCACAATGGGTGTAGAAAAGAAATACCCCAACACAATGAAGGTCATATACGACAACATCAGCTAACATCATATGCAGCAGGAAAAATATTGAGAGCCTTTCTACCAACATCTGAAACAAGGATGTTCACTTTCACTACTTTTATTTAACATAGCATCAGAATTCCCAGCCAGAGCAATTAGAAAAGCAAAGAGAAAGAAATAAAGAATATCCCAAACAGGAGAAGTAGTAGTCAAATTATCCTTAATTGCAGATGATGTGATCTTATATTTAGAAAAACCTAGACTCTACCAAAAAACACTTAAATGAATAAACAAATTTAGTGAATTTGTAGGATAAAAATAAACATGCAAAAATCAGTAACATTTCTATATGCTAACAGTGATCAATTTGAAAAACAGAAATAGGAAAGCAATCCCACCTGCAATAGCCAAAATAACCCTAATATTTAGAAATACATTGAACCAAAGAAGTGATAGATCTCTGGAAGGAAAACTATAAAACACTGGTGAAAGAAATTGAAGGAGACACACACTCAAACACAGAAAGATATCCCATGATCATGAATTGGAAGAACTATTAAAGTGTCTATGTTATCCAAAGGAATTTACAGAATTGATGCAATCTCTAACAAAATATTAATGCCATTCTTCACAGAAATATAAAAATATTTTTAAAATTTATAAGGAACCACACAGACTTCAAATACTTAAAACATTTCTCAGTGAGAGAAACATCTGACTTCAAAATACAATAACCAAAGCTATAGTAACCAAATCTGCATGCCTCTGGTATAAAAGAGACACCAATAGAATAAAATAGAGAGCCTAGAAGTAAATCCGAGCATTTATAGGCAACTTCTTTTTCACAAAGTTGCCAAGAACACACACTTGGAAAAAGATAGTCTCTTTAATAAACGATGCTGGGAAAATGATATTACAGATATTTATATACAGAAGAATGAAACTAGATTTTCATCTTTCACCCCATATAAAAGTCAACTCAAAATGGATAAGATTTAAATGTAAGATATACAACTATGAGACTAATTGAAGAAAATACTGGTGAAAAGCTACGTGACACTAGTCTGGGCAAATATTTCTGGGAGTAAGACCTTAAAAGCCTAAACAACAAATACAGAAACAGACAAATGAGATTACATTGAACTAAAACCCTTCTTACAGCAAAGGAAGCCTTTAACAATGTACAGAAACAATCTACGGAGAGAAAATATTTGCAAACTATCCATCTAACAAGGAATCAATAACTAGAATATATAAGAAACTTAATAAGTAATAATAATAATCTGATTAAGAAACTGGTAAAACCCTGAATAGGTGTTTCTCAAAAACTTAGAAATGGCCAACATGTTTATGAAAAAATGCCCAATATCACTAATCATCAGGGAACTGCAAATCAAAACAACAATGAGATATCACCTCACCTGAGTTAAAAAGGCAATTCTCAAAAAGATAAAAAATAACTAGTGCTGGTGATGATGTGGAGAAAGGAGAATGCTCATATACTCTCGGTAGAAATGTAAAGTAGTACATCCAATATGCGAAACACTATGGAATTTATTAAAAATATAATAATAAATACAGAACTATCATACAATCCAGCAACCACATTGCTGGGTATATATATAAAAAAAATTGAAATCAGATTCTCATTATGACATTTGCATTCCCATGTTTATTGCAGCACTATTCATGATAGTCATGATATGTAATAAACCTAAGTGTTCATTAATGGATTAACGGATTTTAAAAAACGTGCTATATACACACAATGGCGTATTATTTAGACATAAAATGAAATTAAGTTGTGTCCTTTGCAGCAACATGAATGGAACTGGAGGTCATTATGTTAGATAAAATAAGCTAGAAACAGAAAGACAAATATCACATGTTCTCACATGTGGGAACTAAAAAAGTGGATCTTATGCAGGTAGAGAGTAGAATGGTGATAACTAGAGTGTGGGAAAGGAAGAGAGGAGTGGAAAATAAAAAGAAAACTTTTAATAGGTATAAAATTTAGTTATATACAAGTAATAAGTTCTTGGACTCAATAGTACAGCATGGAAATTATAGTTAAGTATAATTTATATTTCAAAATACCTAGAAGAGAAGAATTCCGATGTTTCCAACACAAAGAATAGATAAATGTTTGAGATAACAGATAACCCAATTACTCTGATTTCATCATTAAAAATTATATATATGTTTCAAAATATCACATGTAACACCAAAGTATGTATAGCAGTGATATATAAATTTGAAAATCCAAAAAGTAAAGTTTTGTATGTGAACTTCATTATATACCAGGGATTCTCCACGATCTAACTGCACATTAGAATTCACTAGGAGCTGTTTAAAAATATCGATTGCCCTAGTCTCACCTTAGAATGATTCAGAACTCCTGTGCTGGAGCCCAGGGTGGGTATCTCTATAATATTCACAGTTGCTTCAGAGAAAATTGAAATTCGAGAACAACTGGAAACCTCGTGAATTAAATTTACTTGGAGTAGGGTTTAGACTTTTCATTTAAATTAATTCTGTCATGTTGTCATTTTGTATGCCGCAGTTTGTAAAACAAATCTCAAAATAGTGTCTCATTTACTTTTTCTGCCCTACAAATTTGATGAATCTTCAAAATCTGCAGAGGACACATAAAATCATATCTCCATTCTAACAAAGTATATTTTTAATACCATAATATAGATGTACACTTTCACAGTTTTATTGAATATAAATAACTAGAAAGTGACTGCAGAAAAGTTTCAGATAAATATATATTTTTGACAATAACCACATTTTTTAAAGTAAAAAGTAAAGGTAGATTAATACTATACTCTTTCTATATTTTTATAAAGTCTATCTGGTGGTTTATGTCCTCATCAAAGTAGAAACACCATTAATTTATATTCAAAACCACATTTTAAACTATTTAAAATGCTACCAATTCCATTCCAGACATATTTGAAAATTATGTACTGCTAACATAACCTAATATAGCTAACATTCTTGGTTAACATAATAGTGTCAAAAATATCTTTGTTTTCAGTGACAGTATAATATAGCAGTTTGGTTCAAGATCTTTGGACTTAACCTATTCAAGTGTCACATTCAACTATTTATTGGATGTGATAATGTAGGCAAGTTACTTATCTGACAAATGGAGGTATGGATACTTAAAGGTAGTTTTAAATATTAAATAAGATTTTATAGTTAAAGCATTTAAAACATTACCTTGCCCATTATAAGTATTGAAATCATTTTTTTTTTTGCTCTTGCTAATTTAAAACTGAAACATATTATATGAGAAACATCAATAGAGTTTCTATGATCACTATTTCCCTCTCATTAGACAGTGTATAACTCTGGAAACCAAAGGAATGGAGTAGGAATGGCCCTATTTACCATTATTCTTAATGACCAACTTGGGGAATATATCCTTGTTTCCACAACTTTAGGCAGTTTGGGTCTAGAAGTCGTATTGAAAGGGAGTAATTCATTGACCAGGGAAAATAGAAAAAAAATAATGTTTTTAAATAGTTGCCATTAAACTTTCAGCCATGGCTATGGGACCTTAACCTTGGGGCTCTTTGTGCCAAGAGACCAGCAAGAAATGAAATAAATTTTATCCTGACTGGGTGAAGAACTCTATTCTTCAGAAAGTGGTGAAGTTTCTCCTATCGAATGAAGAAGGAAGTAGTACATTTGGCTTCAGTATCACCTAGTAAAACCATTCTTGCTGTTCCCCTGCTTAAAATTACTAAGTACAGCAGCCTGAAACTATGAAGAGCTTGGTTACCAAGAGCCGCCAGAGAGGTAGATCACTCAGAGAAGCTTTGGGTATCCCACCAGTTAAGTCACCTAGATCAGGAGAAATGCTATTCAAAGGTGATGTGAACCCAGAATGAGCTGCTGTGACAGGAACTATACATATTTATATTTTTAACTTTTCTCTTAAAAGTTTCTGCAGGCAATGAAAACTACCAACATCCTCGAGGACTAGGGTGAGTTCACTTTACTCATGGGGTAAACTTACTTTGTGAAGCAAGTGGTCAGAAATCATGGAAATAGTGGGCTGCCTTGTAGCCATCCTTAGAAAAAGGAAGTGTGCTTGGTCCTACCAGAGATAAGAAAATACAACTGTGCACTGGGAGGAAAAAAATCACTCCCCAAATAAACCAGAATAATGTTTTTAAATAGTTGCTCTACAAGCAAAACCAGTATGGCTACTGTATTGAAGGACAGGAATATTGCTGACAAAACTAAGAGAAATGCCTGATACGGAAAAACTGTCATGATTTATTGAATGTCCTGAATTAAAGTTGGAAAACAGTAGACAAATCTTGTTCCAGACTGGAATATTTATTATAAATAAAGAGAGATGACTGTACTAATAACTATTCATAGGAATTCTGTTAAGAGACACTTAAAAAATTCATGACTCTAACAAATTCATTCTAAATATGACTGTGGTATTTGCCTTTTACTTGGGGAAACAGTTTAGCACATAAATATACACACAAAAAAGATTAATTTTTTCAGCAGAAAACTTGGAGTAGCAGTGATTATCTGTAAGTTTTCAACTAGAAAATTTTATGTCATGTGCCAACATATGGCTTTATAAATTTATGTGAAAATATATGTAGCATTAGAACTATTCTATCTGTAGCTCATAAACCTCTGGAATTACATGCATCATTCCTGACTTTTTTTTTTTTTATATACTTTTTATTGCATTTTAGGTTTGGGGGTACATGTGAAGAACATGCAAGATTGTTACATAGGAACACACATGGCAGTGTGATTTGCTGCCTTCCTCCCCATCACCTATATCTGGTATTCCTGACTTGTAAAAAATCTTATCCATGAAATCTTCCTTGTCCAGCAAAGTGTCCCAAGCCTTATTTTTTCAGACATTTAAAAATACGCATTACATAGAATGGATTAAATGTTCATCTGGCAATCATAGCATTTTGGTGATTATTTATATTCCATAAATATTTTTATGAAATTCCCATCATAAAGACATTTATTTAAATGAATATAATTAGCATAATGTTTCAGATTCATTAAGCCTAATTTATTCACTTACTCTTTGTGATATATCATCATTTTAAAAATTAGCAAAAGGACTTCAACTTGCAAAATAAATCTCCCAATTGATTGTGCTAAACTTTGGGAAACACTGATGCGTATTACTTAAATTAATTTTACTTGATTTGATTTATTTGTTCTTGTATAGATTAAACTACCATATGTGTTTTGAAAGTAAAGTTCTCTGAAATACAATTGAGTACACTACTTTATACAAATAATAATGTTTTCTTTATTTTTAATACTGTGAAACACTGGGAGTATTTAATCTTTAAAAGCTTTATAGATTTTTTTCTTTGAATCTAACATGGTATGTATTTGCTTTGTAGTTGGTTTTTGGAAGAAGCAGTTCCTTTAGTCTCTTTTTTCCTTTTACTGTTATTGTTTCCTATAGAAATGGGTCACTTTAAGCTTGTTATCTCCAATGAGTTTTCAATAATAGTTTTAGCCCATTGTTTTGGTTCACTTCTTCAGAGAATCATGTCCCATGTCCTAGATCTTTTTCACCTGTGTTTCTTTTCAAGTAAGATCTCTGACGATTTTTTAATTTTATTTCTTACATCATTCTCTTGGTTGAGAAAGAGCTTTCCTTTTATTTCTCTTATTATGTTGAAATTCAGATCTACTTATACTTTTAAAATATACAGTTCATTTATTACTTTGATATTGTTCTGTTTTTTTCAGTCTATTTCTTTTTTGAGTTCAGTCAGATCTATTTTTTCTGTTTTTTCTGCTATTTATATTCTTAACTTTATTTGATTATTCAAATTCATTTTTAAGTAATCCCAAAAGGCTCTATGGAGTAAATACAAATCAGGATGTAGTTTTAATCTATAAATGGAATTGTTTCTTGTCCAATTTTCTACTTAATTCTTACTGCAGTTTTGTATAGAAGAAAAATATTTGTTCTTTTGCATTTCTGTGTCAATGGTTTATAGTCTGGGGTAGTTTACAAGGCAGCATTTTCACAGGTGCACTCCGGTATAACAAAACATGATTTTTCCTTAAGTCACTTTTTGAGGCAAGAGAAGTGGGGTGTGGTTCTATGCCTTTTATGTTTTTCATTTTACTAAATTTTCTTTTATTCACTCAAATAAATCCTCTCCATTCCTTTTTCTCCTATTCTCTCTGAAACTTGCTTTTAAAAAAACGACTTTTTCAAATTTCATGCACATTGTAAAATTTTTTCCCTGTTGGCTTTTCTGATCTAAAAGAATCTTTTATACCACTTTTAGATGTAGATGAGACTTTCTCTTTCTGTTAGTGAGCATAGGTCAATCTTAACACTGCAGCTTTCTCTCCTATTATCCCCTGTATGTAGGTTTTCTTTGACTCCTCTTGCTCTTTGAGATTCAAAGGTTTGCACAGAGAATTTGAGCAATAACTTGAGTGGGTGTTTATTATTACATGTATGGGTGATTCAAAGTTAGCCATCCTCTTTCTTTCAGTTATGCCAAAGCATGAATTTTGTTTCGTTTTATATGTTATTTTTGTTGCTATATTTTTTAGAATACCATAAGAGATTTAGATTTATTCACTCAGCATTAACTTAGCTACTCACAATTTCTAAGCTAGTATGAATATTTTAAAAGGTCATACTGCAGTTCTCTGATATTCAGTTCCAGAATCTCATTTTCTATGAAATAGATATGTTGAATTTATTTTACTATGTTTCTTTGACCTAAAGGCTATGTTCTCCTTTGCAGCTTTTTTAATTCCTCCTGTTACATAAATAATTAGTGCAAAATCCACTAGCCTAGCCACATTTTTACTCCTAAAAAAATTAACAGGGGAGTTGGGAAAGCATATGTTGTCTTTTTACCATGGCTCTTTAGTTGTGTCTTAAGCAGTAGATATCCATCACCACTAAAAAAGAACAACACACACACACACACACACACAAACGAAAAGAGAAAACAACAAAAAGCTCTCATTAGTTTCTGCCTGTGTATACTAAAATCTTCTTTTCTACATTCAGATTTCTAAATTACCAAGGCAGTAAAACTCAGCATCTGTGTGCACAAATTACACA
Source organism: Alouatta palliata (assembly GCA_004027835.1). Taxonomy (NCBI): domain Eukaryota; kingdom Metazoa; phylum Chordata; class Mammalia; order Primates; family Atelidae; genus Alouatta; species Alouatta palliata. The sequence goes on along the minus strand of PVKV010011762.1, from coordinate 1,275 downwards.
TGGAACTCAGGCATGCATGATAAAGAGAAAAGGGTAATAGGAAGTAGAATCAAAGTTTATTAAAATATAATTTTATGCCTGATTTGGTGAGAATTGGCCTGATTTCCTTTGCACTTCACATCACCAGCTGCCAATTTAGTATAATTTGGAACCATAAATTATCGATGACAAAATATAATTAAATTTTTACCAAGTTTAAGGAGCTTAGAAGTTCTTTTGCCCTTACAGAGAGGAAGATAACTGATATGTAGTCAAAGTTATTATATATATATATATTTATATATCTGTGAATATCTTTATATAGTGCACTATGATGACTTTAAGAATAATTATTTAAGAATAATTGCATTCAAAACAAAAATTTTAAGAAGGTAAAATCACATTTTGTCTCTCCTAGTAAAGAATTTGTCAATATCCCCCAATGTTTTCTTTTTTCTTTCTCCCTCTCTTTGTTATTCTTTCCCTTCAGCTTTTTATTTAGTAGGGTTCTACTAGTCTGACATGAACTAATGCTATATTCCCTCTAACGAGATCACAGACAAATATTAGCAGTCTCAGAAGAATGTGAAGTAAAGAAACCTTTATACCTGGAAGATTTAGATGAATTCCAAATGAATACCTTTTCTTCTTTTTGAACTGTAAAAATGTTATATTTAACTCGAATGGCATAAACAGACATATAGTGTATGGCAGATCTCAAGCAAAATGATAAAGGAAATGATATAATGAATTAATATGTGGAATATTTTAAAATACAAATAATAAATAGGCAGAAATGTATAAAATGAATGAAAAAGAATAATCTAATTTTGGATTGTTAAATATATTATAACCTCCTTAAATAGTGTTATTCAACTATATCTTACATCACAGAACGCTAGCCATGAGCATTGTCCACCCAATGAATGATAGATTTTATATAGTTAACACACAGTAGGTAAAATTACCAGTAAAGACAACGAAGTGTAGAAGAATGAAAACTTTGTGATTAAAGATTACCCTCTTAATTATATAAGAGAAATGCCCAAGATGAGCTCTGTTCCTTAAAGAGAAAAATAAAACCATAAATGCCTTAGGTGAAAAGAGCCTAGAGCCACTGATTCAAATGTAGATTTACAAAACCATACAATGTCAGAGTAAAAGGAAGCTTGGAAATCATTTAATTTAATCACCACCTTTATATGTGAATAACAAATACATCCAAGAAGAGTTTGGATAGGTGAGAGGCATAAAGTCTAATTTTCTTTCTTTTTTTATATATATATATATATATAT